>CAUYRT010038960.1:0-43199 GCA_963574885.1 Lepilemur ruficaudatus
TCCTAGCTCACGCCTGTAATCCTAGCACTCTGGGAGGCTGAGGCGGGCGGATGGCTCAAGATCAGGAGTTCGAAACCAGCCTGAGCAAGAGTGAGACCCCATCTCTACTATAAATAGAAAGAAATTAATTGGCCAACTAAAAATATATAGAAAAAATTAGCCAGGTGGCACATGCCTGTAGTCCCAGCTACTCGGGAGGCTGAGGCAGAAGGATTGCTTGAGCCCAGGAGTTTGAGGTTGCTGTGAGCTAGGCTGATGCCACGGCACTCTAGCCTGGGCAAGAGAGTGAGACTCTGTCTCAAAAAAATAAAAATAATAATAATAAAAAAGAACATTAGTAAAAATGAGTAGGGGATAATTACAAAGTTGTGAAGTTTACCATTAATATAATTAAATAATTGAATAAAGCGTATTATTTTAAAAGTTTCTTTCTAAAATATGACAGTTTATATCAGATATGTCTGGCTAGAAAAATATTCTTATGTTTGTACTACATCAAGAAAACCGACCCACACATACAGCCCAAGAGAAATGAACATTAGCTAAGACTCAGATAGGAGGCGCTTTTCTCTTATCAGATACTGGTTAAACGAGTTTTTCAGGCATCCCTGAGCCTAGATCAGGGTGACTCACCTGGAGTTGTGCTGCAGGGAGATTGACATCAGCCACCATCTCTGTACAAGGATGCTCCACCTGTAGCCGAGGATTCAATTCTAGAAAATAGAAGCTGCCATCCTGGCTGTACAGGTATTCCACAGTCCCAGCACTGACATAACCAACCATTTTGGCAAGTTTCACGGCACACTCAAAGAAGAAAGACAAGTAAACATAAGTTTCTCACATTGTCCAACTATTGCATTACTACAACCTCTCCCTGACTTAACTATTCAGTGTTTATAAGAGCCACCAAAGGCTTTTGGCCACATTGGAGCAAATGTCACCCTCTCAGATTATTATACAATATCCCTGAACATGACGAAAATTCAACAAAAAGCTAGAAGAAAACAGAGTGTTTTTCACTTTGCATCACAAGCAACTCTACCTCATCAGACAAAAGTGCACGCAGGCAAAAAACAAAACAAAACAAAATAAAAACAGTGGTAGACTCTTCATTGTCCCTTAGTTTCCAATATTCCCAGTATACTCTTCTTCCTGGAAACATAGCTATCTAGCTGGAGATGAGATTTTTCAACTTCTCTTACAGCTAGTGACTAAGTTTTGACAAACAGGATATCAGCATTGGTGAGTGATATGCATAATCCCTCTGTCACATTTTGAAAAGGAAATTGCTTATCCTTTAATGCTGGCTTTTCCCCTTCTTATGCACTGGAATATCATATTCACGGTACAAGCCAGTTTTAACCATGCAGATGAGAACATACTAAGAATGGTAAAACAAAAGAACCCCAAGATGGCCTCATGGGATAGAAATGTCCCGTCGGCTCTGAAAAGCTCACCTCAGACTATGATGAGAAAGAAAAATAAACTGCTATTAATATTTTATTTGAGTCACCATGTTTTTTGGATCTTTTTATAATAGCAGCTTAACCTGTATCCTAATCAATACAGAAATTATTAAATGCAGGTAGAATGCTGCTGTTCAAAAAAATTCATATATGATGCCAGTTTAGCAAAAGGGTAGGGGGTAGCAAGGAAACAGATACTGCAGGCTGGAAAGCTGGTGACCTTCTTGCTATGGCATAACACAATGGTAAACTGTTTCCTACAATAACTTGGAATACTGATCACACACCAACTAAGCTTTAAGAAAAATGGTTTGAAAGGATCAGAATGTTGAAAAAACCAACTGCTTTTGTACCCCGCAAAAAACAGAAAATTAGATTCTCACCCTGAAGCAAGCCAGTGTCAAAGATCAGATTAAGGGTGCTGCTTCAGTTTCAGCTGGCCTCAAGGTAGCTAACACTAAACCGAGGAGAAAGAGATGGGCTAAGCATAGAAGCCAGTAAATAAAAGAAGAAAAGTTTCTATACCTAGAAGAAATCTTTGGGTATGGTTAATCTAACCTCAAGCTGAGGTTAGATTGGAAGCAAATAACCCAGAAGCTTAGTATGCTTTCAAAGGAATTTTATTTATAAACAAACCACAAGCCTGGCCTTCAAATGCCTGTGACTGGTGATTAGAGTAATATTTGTACCCCGAATCCTACATCAGCAGGAAGTGGGCCGTGAAAGTTCTGCCAAAGAAGGCTATTCTACAAAGCCCAATTCACAGAGAAAATTGAATAAGAAAGAACTTCCCAAAGAACAAAGTTAGGTATCTTGAAGAATAACGGACAAGGGATTTACTCCCAAGTAGCAGAACCAGAGGCAGCCAGAAGGTCTAATAGAGGTATCACTCCACCATACAGCAAGAAGTCATTACAATTCCTGCCCAGAAGGATTTGATAACTGCTATGGACCAATGATTACTATATATTTTTCCTTGTTCCAAATGGTAGTTATCTTGTTCCTATTCCACCACTGTATATTGGGTGTAGGGTGGCAGAGCAAGGGGGAAGGAATGACAAGGGGTAGATAACTTGTATTTTAGGCTACTGCTGGTGAAAAGCTACATACACATCCAGCGGAGAGGAATGTACATCACCTAGAGATCTTAAATCACCTAGAAATCTAAGATTTCTAAGTAACTGTAGTAACTGGATAGGACTTCAGACTGTCTCCCTTGGGGAAAGGATAAGTATGTCCTAGGAGCAGGAAAAAGGATGTGAAAGGATAATGAGTAGCCAGAGAAACACACAGAGGCACAGGTTGTCAAAAGCCCTCCAGCAACTTTACTCTACTTCATCCTTTTAGGAAAAAAAATCTCCTAAATTCTAGCTGAGCACATGGTCACCCAGTTAGTGACTACAGTTCCTAACATTCTTGGCAGTAGGTATGACTGTGTAACTGAATTTTGTCCAGTGGACCGTCAGAAGTGACACGTGTCACTTCTAAATCATGTTTCTATATGCTTGCCCTCCATGTCTTCTCTCTCCCCCTCCCACAGGCGACAATGTGAACATAATCTTGTGAGTTAGGTTCATCATAAAGATGATGACATTGTCCAAGGGCAAAGGTTGACATTTTTGGTAAAGAGCCAGATAGTAATTATTTAACTTTGTGGGCTATAGAATCTCTATCACAACTATTCAACTCTGCCATTGTAGCAATAAAGTAGCCACAGATAAGATAATATATACATAAATAAATATGATTGCATTCCAATACAATTTTATTTAACAAAAATAGGCAGCATGTGAGCAATAAACCTGGATCTCTAGCACCAGCTCATCTCTGAACTATAATGAAGGGAAATAGACTTACACCTCATTTTAACCACTATTGGAGGCATCTTTATTACAGCAGTTCAAGAGTGCATCCTAGTACATACACACCCCATAGGAAATAAACTTCCAATACAGACAACCATATAATTAGCTTGTTTGGAATTCAGAAGAGAGAAGGGATGAAAAATATATCTCCAATAAGATGAAGACGGGTTACGATTCAAGAAAAGTCTATGTTGAGACCCCTAAACTATAACTATTTCCAAGGCACCTTTCTTGACCCTGAGAAATTATTTTCTATAGGAAAATACAGACTATGTGCACTTTAAAGATCCTTAAGAGACTTTTCAAAAAGATAATGGACTTGATTAAAAATCCCAAATGTTTCTCTCCTTTACCCCTAACTCAAAATAATACACTGATTTTTTAAAAAGTGTTAACTATTTTTAGAGCTTGAAATGTTCCTAGACAATTTTCCTAAAGGGAGAACAGCAGAATATTTTTTCTTCTAGAAAAGGGATATAATCTTTATCAATTATTCAGAATCACTGCTTCAAATTCTACTATTCTCAGATTGGTACATGAACTGAATGAAAAGTGTTCTGTATAAGACAACAGAAATAAAGACTTTTAATATACATACCTGTTCCATATGTTCAAATACTGCTGGAGTAGCAATAGCAGCAGGTGCCTCTTCAATAATCTTCTGATGTCTGCGCTGTACGGAGCAATCACGACCAAACAGAGAGATAGCATTGCCATACTGATCTGCTAGAATCTGCACCTCCAGATGACGAGATTGTTTGGCTAGTCTCATCACAAATATAGGAGATCCAGGGACTTCAGCTTGAACCTGTATTAGAAAAAGAAATAAGACATATTCTTGAGTGGTAAATACTTTTTCTATCACAATAATAAGCTGCGTTGATTTCAATAAGCAGATGTCTAGAAGTGTCATGGACCATGTTAATCAATAGGAATGTAAAAATGAGTAAAACATAGCCCATGCCCTCATCTATAATATCTTTAAGATGTTGCATTCTTATATAAGCAATATTAATATAAAAACATATAAACAACCAGTGTGTTACAGGGTAAACAACAAAATATTTGAAAACACAACATACATACACACAAATCCCAGAACAGAGCAAAATATTGCCATCCAAACATACAACTTGCTCCAGACTATATACGTTCCTGGTTCACATTACATCATGTATAACATTGTTCCAGCCAAAGGACTTTCATCTTCAGTTTTAAAGAATACTGTCACTGGGTACAGAATCCCACACTCGTAATTTATTTTTTTCAGCACTTCAAAGATATCCCAACATTTTCTGGCTTTCACTGTTTTACTAAGATGTCAATTGTTATTCTTATTTTTACTCCCTTGAAAGTAATCTTTTTTCTACAGCTGCTTTAAAATTTTCCTCTCTTTTATTTCAGTGAGGTGGAGTGGCAGATTTACTCTGATAAGCTTAGATGTCGTTTTCTTTGTATTTGTCCTGCATAAGGCTCACAGTGCTTTTTGAATCTGTGCTTGGTATCTTTTATGAGTTTAAGGAAATTCTTAGCCATTTTCTCTTCAAATATGGCTTCTGCTCCATCATTTCTGAAAATACTGCTTCTGTATTTCTTCAAATATAGCTTCTGCTCCATTCTTTCTCTTCTCCTCTGAGACTGAAAGAACATGATGCTGGATCATTTCACTGTACCCCATGTGTCTTTTATGCTCTGTATATTTTTTGCTCTGTTTTTGTTCTGTTTTGCTATATAATAAGTCACCTCAAAATTCAGTGGCTTGCTTAGAACATCAGCCTTTTATTTGCTCTTGATGCTGTGCTCATCTGGGCAGTTCTTCTCCAGGTCTTACATGCACGTGCATATCATCATCTGGTGGCTTGAGGGGGGCTGATTGGTTTTACTCACATGTCTGGTGATTTGTGCTGACTGTTGGCTGGTAAGTCTAGGGAACCTCAACTGGAATAGCTCATCTCTACTGCATGTGGTCTCTCATTCTCTAGTAGGCTACACCAGGCTTCTTTAGTGCAGTTTTCCAACCAAGTGAGGGCAGAATCTCTAAAGTCTAGGCTCTTGAGGTCTAGGCTCTAGAACTGACACATTACTTTGGTCACATTCTAATGGTCTAAGCAAGCCACAAGGCAAGCTACGATTCGAGAGTTGGGGAAATAGATGCCACCTCTGAATGGGAGGGACAGCGAAGTCACATTACATACAGTAATGGGAGGAGTTATTGTGGCCATCTCTGCAAACAACCTACTATGGTCTACCCTCTGGCCACAATAATTCATGTACCTCCCACATGCAAAATAGACTCACCCCCTCCCAAGACCCCCAAAGTTTCATCCAATCATGGCATCAGGCTTGACGTCCATTTTCTCATGAGTCATGTCCAGATGTAAATGTGCTTCTTTGGGTACAGCTCCTCAGTTACAGTTTCTCTTGATCCAAAGACCTGGGAACTAAAAAAACAAGTTATCTGCCCCAACACTCCCAGCATTTAATGACGAGATTGGGAGAGGATAACCACAAAAGAGACTCCTGTTCAAAGAGGGGAAGATGGGAAGGAAGACGAGAGGTACATAGCAGTCACTGGTCCATGGCAATTCTGAAATCCAAATAGGAACATGTTGTCAGGTTCCTTTACTCCAGGAATTTTTTTTTTTTATTAGGGTCTAGTTCTGCTGCCTAGAGTCCAATTGGTCCCTAATCCATGGTCCCCTCTGCTCTTAGCTCTGCCCTCTTGGTTCCTGACTCCACTCTCTGAGAAATCTTTTTATTAGAAATAACTGATGTTTTAGGCCAGGCGCAGTGGCTCACACCTGTAATCCTAGCACTCTGGGAGGCCGAGGCAGAAGGATTGCTTGAGCTCAGGAGCTCGAGACCAGCCTGAGCAAGAGTGAGACCCCATCTCTACTATAAATAGAAAGAAAATTAACCAAACAACTAAAAACAGAAAAAATTAGCCGGGCATGGTGGCGCACATGCCTGTAGTCCCAGCTACTCGGGAGGCTGAGGCAGGAGGATTGCTTGAGCCCAGGAGTTTGAGGTTGCTGTGAGCTAGGCTGACGCCATGGCACTGTAGCCCAGGCTACAGAGTGAGACTTTGTAAGGAAGAAAGAAAAGAAAGAAAAGGAAGAAGGAAGGAAGGAAGGAAGAAAAAAAGAAAGAAAGGAATGAAGGAAGAAAGGAAGGAAGAAAAGAAGGAAGAAAGGAAGAAAGGAAGAAAGAAAGGAAGGAAGGAAGGAAGAAAGAAAGAACGAATGAATTGATGTTTTATAGCTGAATAGCTTTCTTAGCCTACGTCCTGCCCATAAAAAATAAAAGGTCCAGAGGTCTCTTTTCATTTTGAACAGTTTCTGGCCCTTTTGGTACATTCATCAACACAAGTCTCTTAACAATTCTGTGGGTTTCCTATGAATCATACTGAGGTTCAGTGCTTATCCCAAAAGCCACATGCATAAATCTCTCTATACTTTGGGCAAGACAGATTACTGCAGGACAATGCCCTTGAGATTCTTAGAAGGACACTTTCCTAGCTGAGGGGATAATCTATCAGATATTGCCTTAAATATTTTCCTGAGGTCTTAAAGTCACAGGTGCTTTGGACTTGGTCTTTACTCTGAGACATTTTTACTTTGCAAATGTTTTGTCAGCTGGAGAGACTGGGAATGAGAAATAGTTCTATTTTCAAACCTAAGAAGTTCTGGGTCCTTTACATTTCCACTAAATTCTGCTTGCAAACAAAACATCTTTTGCAGCTCATGTTTCTTTTATAGTTTCTTAGCATAAGCAACTAGAAACACTCAACAGATACCTTACAATACCTCCAAAGTACTAAAGATCTGCTTAACCAGATCCATGACTTCATTAGATACATTCTCTCTCTTCCAAGTTACCTCACAGAACATTTTGCTAATTGATCCATCATTAAAGAACATGGGCTATGTTTTTGCTAGACTCCAATAGCAATTACATCACTACTTTTCCAGCCTCCATTAACAGTTTGTTCTTCATTCCTCTAGACTTCATTAACATACTCCTCACCATTTTTCCAGCCTCCAATTATAAGCCAGTTTCAAAGCCAATGCCACATGTTTTACTGTTTTTGTTATGGCAGTATCATACCTTTAGGTATCAATTTCTGTGTCAATTATCCAATGATATATAACAAACTACCAAAAACTTAGTGACTTGGGCAGTTACCATTTTATTTTATTTGCTCATGATTCTGTGCATCAGCATTTGAACTGGGCTCAGTTGGGCAGTTCTGCTGGTCTTGCCTGGAATCACTCATGCAGCTGTAGTCATCTAGCTGCTTGACCGGGGTTGGATGGTCTAATACGGTCTCACATCTCTCAACTGTGGTGCTGTCAGCTAGTAGGAGTAGGAGGCCTTACCTGGGACAATTCATTCTGCTTCATGTGACCTCTCTTTCTCCAGTAGGCTAGAATAGGCTCCTCACATGGGAGTCTGAGGTCTCATTCCAAGAGGGAAGGGCAGAAACTACAAAACCACTTGTGGTTTAGGCTTTAGAAGTTGTACAACATTTCTGCCACATTGCAATGGCCAAAACAAGTCACATGGCCAGCTAAAATTCAAGGGGTGGGAAAAATGTCTCTACCTCTTGATAGGAGCAGCTGCAAAATCATATTATACAGGTACATGGAGATGGGAGAAGCTATCATGGCCATCTTTGCAAATAATCTCTCATATTTCTCTTTACTCTGTTTTTCATCTTTTTGTCTCTCTTCATGCTTCCGTCTGAATTTTTTTCTGATCTATCTTCCAGTTACTACTTCTCTTTTCAACTGTATCTAATATGCTATTAATTACTTGTTTCTTATGATTTCCAGTTCTCTGCCAAAATTCTCAATCTTGTCTTTGATTTCCTTGACTATATTAAGCACAGTTACTTTAAAGTCCTTATCTGACAGTTCCATTATCTAAATCCTCTGTGGGTCTGTTTCTACTGACTTTTGTTTTACTTGTTTTTCAATCATCTAATTTTATGTGCCTGCTTATTTTCAATTGGATGCTTGATAGGCCACATGAAAAATTAGTAGAAATAATTTGAAGTTCTGGATATTATCCTTCTCTGGAAAGGATTTACATTTGCTTTCTGCAGGTGGCTAGGGGCACTAGCAATCCTATGACATCTTGCTTCAATCAGAGGTTGTATTTTGAAGCTGAGATTTAGTCCCAGTAAGGGCTGGTCTATTTTCCATTCACCCTCTCTCCTACAGAATAATCCTTCAGAATCCCAACCTAAAATGTGGGAGATTTCCCAGGGCACCCCTCCTCAGCAAGCCCTTAAGTCTAAATTTTGTCCTTTTAGTCTATTAAGACTGTTGAAATCTAATCAGCTTTTCAGCTGCTTCTTCTTGAACTAGAAGATATCTCTAGGGGAAAAGTGATCTCAAATGCCAGGATCACATCTCTGGGTTTCCTTTTTCTCCTATATGTTAGCGCCATAATTCTTCAGGGTATTGAAAAGTCTCTAATGATTTTTTAAAATCTGGTCCAGGCCGGGCATGGTGGCTCACGCCTGTAATCCTAGCACTCTGGGAGGCCGAGGCGGGCGGATCATTTGAGTTCAGGAGTTCGAAACCAGCCTGAGAAGAGCGAGACCCCGTCTCTACTAAAAAATACAAAGAAATTAACTGGCCAACTAAAAATATATATAGAAAAAATTGGCCAGGCATGGTGGCACATGGCTGTAGTCCCAGCTACTCAGGAGGCTGAGGCAGAAGGATTGCTTGAGCCCAGGAGTCTGAGGTTGATGTGAGCTAGGCTGACGCCATGGCACTTTAGCCTGGGTGACAGAGTGAGATTCTGTCTCAAAAAAAAAAAAAAGAAAAAAGAAATGAGTCAAGTATGTAAGGGTAACTCTGAGGCAGACCAAAAGAAACCCCTGTCTCCTTTTTCTCCCTCTGTTTAAAGTTCTGAAAAGACATCACTTCTTTGGCTGCCTCTATAACCAATGTATAGTATGACCACATCAACTTGGCTGCAAAGTACAAGGTAAGACAGAAAGAGATCCTAGGTTGGGCTTTCCTGAGCCACTCTCAGTTCTCGTGTAATGTGGGTCGGCTATAGGGTTCCTGTGACAGAGTGTGGTAGCCATGCAGTACAAGCTAGGGTGTAGACTGCTGAGCCAGCAGTTAGATGGGACCACATGGTGGAAACTCAGGGGTCAATCTGAACTGAAGTAAGATAAAGCCAATCAGAGAGCCTGGGCCTGAACAAGGCAAGAGCAACCAGATCAGCATCATACCACCACACCACATACTTTATCTACAATGTCAGCAGAACAGGGGTACAAAAATGTAGAAAGGCATTGATTTTTCCTTGCCATTATGAGATCTTATGAGCCACACGCACCATGGAGGGATGATCTATCTGAGAAACAGAGCATGTTTATATAAATGAGAAAAATTCTACTGTTTGAATTACCTAATTAAATAAAACTTAAACTGAATTGGACATGCTTTAACTTTTTTCCCCACTAATAAGGAGGTGGAGACTAGAGAGAAAGATTAGATAAACTATAGACAAAATTAAAAATTAAATATTTTCTGGATATTCAAATTATAGTATGAGTTAAATCATGTATCTCTGATATACATACTGGTTCAAACAAACAAAAACATCTTGTACTCTACCTGTCTGAAAAGGTTAGGGAAATCATCTGCATTATTGACTTTTCTGATTCCCTTCCCTCCTCCTCCTTCTGAGGCCTTGATCATTACTGGATATCCAACTTCCTCTGCTGCCTTCAAGAAGAAAGAAAAAAATAGGAGAAAGAGTATTACTTGTAGAGAAGGAGAAAACTGGCATTTTCTACCTTTAAGAATGCAGTCATTTAGTAAATCTACATGTAGTAAAACAGAAAGATCTTCAAGATACACTATTAAGTGAAACAATATTTGTAGTATTAGGTTGAATCAAAAGAAATTGCCTTTTTTGCAGATAAAAAAAATAGTTGAATATTGGCAATTTCATCATTCAGTCTAAGATAATCCCATACAGGTCAAAAACAAAATAAATCTATGTTTATATATGATTATATATGCATCCATATATTCATATATGTAAATACAAAGAAATGAAGTATAGAATACACACCAGTGGTGATTTATAAAAGAAAGATGAATAGGTATAAACTTTCACTTTTTACTGCATATACTTCTGTATTGTTGGAACTTCTTCCTTATGGTATGCAGTTATCAATGTATTGACCAAAAATTTTTTTAAAAAGATATAAGTAGTTCACTTACTATAAGCTGATAGTATATCAGTATACCTCCCAACCACATATAAGACTCATCAAATCAGAACTCTCAAGTACCTGCAAATTTTTTCTCCCTCAAGGTTTTATAAAAGATAAAAACAACAAGACCTCAAAATATTAATGAAATTTGTCAGAAAACTAATTGTCAGCACATGTTCCAAATATTCTTTTCACATTTATAGTATTATATAATGATCAGGTGATGATTCCAAAATTTTTTGAAAAATTAATCATTTAACCATCAAGTATGCAGCTGGTTAAATCAAGATATACTCATATACTATATAGAATACTATATAATTATTCAAAGGAATTAGGTAGCTTTTATAGGCAATAAATAGAAAATATCATTAATTTAATTAAACACACTCCATAATTTAATATAATCTAAATTATATTGTTAAGGTAGAAAGTAAACTGGGGAAAAGTTAACTAAAAATTTAAAATAACGAAGTCATTTCTTTGTCAAAATATTCCAGTTTTGCTACATTATAAGAATTTCTTTAAAATGTGTCACCAGAAAAAGGCCATTTCAAATTTTAATTTGCATTAGTAGATTAGGGATGAAAATCTTACACTCATAGTCTGATCTCTTCTGAAGTTCTCTTAATTCTGTTCTTTTCTATGCTCATATCAACAGAATTAGTATGATAAACTCAATCACTGGGTGACAGGTGATCAAAGAAATAGCACAAATATGGAAAAAGACTTACAAAAATAGAGTAGGCCACAGGAAGAGAGTAAGAAGGTGAGCCTTTAACAAACACATGAATACTCTAGCCAAAGATCGCCCATTAAAAATATTTTAGAAGAATTTTAATGCGATAGGCAAAATGCTTAAATATATAATATTAAGTACAAAAAAGTACTAGGATTACCAAACAATATTTATAGTAAAACCCTAATTTTATAATTAGTATAATTATAGAAATCTATTAATAAAGATTATATGAATCTATGAATCAAAAAAAAGCTGGAAAAAATACATGAATATGTTAATGGACATTATCTCTGCAAGGTGGGTTTATGAGTGGTTTTATCACCATCTCTGGCTTTCTACCAGAAAATTCTTTTTATAAATGTAACCGGGGGGAAAAAAGACTTTTCGTTAATAAGCGAAATAGCTAGTTTCTTACAAAGAGCTTCTACTCTTTTGTGAATTATAGCAAATAGAATAAAGCATTTTCAATTCAATTAGGAATATTAATTCTTCTTATTAAGGAGATTACATGATGCTTAACTTGAAATGCAAACAATCTGGCAAAATTAGTTGAAGATTCAGCATTCCCCTTGAATTTATAACATACTAATCAAACCCAAGCAGTGTATTTTTCTAAAATAGCCTATTTCATCATCTACTTGGAGACACAATTGACACTAGCAACTAGTTAAAAAGCAAAAAGGGAACAAACTGGAGAGAACTTTAAGGAAAGAAAAGTTAAAATGCTGAGGAAAGGATCTCCTTTTGCCTAGCTGCACATTTCTATATGGATGGACAATAATTAATGTAACACTGTCAGCCTATTTCAGGTTCACTCCCCCACTCCTTCCCAAGGGAAAAAATAAATTATACAGTTGGTTAATATGGACGGAGAAACTGAGCACACAAAGCTCAGCCTCTTCCCCTCTTTGGGATCAGCCCACAGCACAGAACATATGCTGTTTGTCAGTGCTTGGCCATACAATAAGCCGAATGGTAAAAGTTCTCTCTTTGCAGAAGAAAGTCTGTGGTGATTGTTTTAACTCTGGTGTTCAGTTTACAAATCTGATTCTTGCTACACACTTAAGCCATTTTCACCAACACCTCTACTTACAATAAAGCTACCTGCCTGGGCTTCTTGGTTCTGAACTCAAGAAGGGGAAAAGTGTGTTGTTTGCTGGCCCTGTCTCACCTACCAACAGGGGGTAGAGAGAGGGAGCATCAGCACCTCCTCAAAACTCTGATTATCACCTAAGAAATGTTCTGTCTGGATGAGCAGCCTGTTTCAAAATGAATTTAAATTGTTTAAATTTAAAATCACTTCCTGGCAGGGCACAGTGGCTCATGCCTATAATCCCATCACTTTGGAAGGCTAAGGCAGGAGTACTGCTTGAGGCCAGGATGGGAAATACAGAGACAACATGACTCTACAAAAAATAAAAAATAAATAAAAATATAAATATAAAAAAAATAGTCACTTCCTCACTCTATACTTTCTAAACTATACCTTCTGATCTTATAACCCTAATGTCATTATGGATATAGATCACGAACCAGGATCCAAATTCCCTACATTTGTGACTACGATTGGTTGCTTGAAAGGCATCTCACTCCCTCAAGTTAATAACCTACCTTCAGCCCATCATCCACATCTTTCACATAACCTTTTTCATATAGGTCCTGAGGAACATTTAAGATACGTCTTGAAAAATCATTTTCCTGCCAGTCCACACGAAGACCTGCAATAGACAACAGTGACTTAGAGCAGTAACAAGAGCTTTTGCTCCTGTCAATTTTCCACTATACCTTCTTTAAAAGGATATCGTATTTATCCAAAACTGAGGGTAAATGGAAGAAAGAAGGATGCTAAAACCCTGCTTAGTCCTTTCGGTTAATAGCATTTAGCCATAGCATGACCTGACAAGTTGGGTTCTTATGCTGGAAAAAGCCAGGAGAGCTAACAGGAAGCAACTTATAAAAGTACAAGGACATATAATACCAAAAGAAAAGCATGGCAGACTTTGCACAGCAACTCAGCAGGCAAAATACCTTCGATTTGTGTGTTCAAGCCTGCTCTAGGGTCAGAGGTCTGGGAAATAATTCAATCTTTATGAGCTGTTGGAAACGGAGATGGCGGTTATATTGGCCTCAGCAGAGTCATGATTCCATGCTCCCTGAATGTCCCCGTACTTGGCCACAAGGGGAACACTATAGCCTCTCCATTCAAACAAGAACAAATTCAACCTTTCATTTTAAACTATTTGACCCAACAGGTCTGGAGAGGATATTGCAATCCCCCAGAGAGCCAGAGTAACAAGCGTTCAAATCTGTTCAGCCTCAAGACAACGGTCATTCTCATTTAAAAGAAATTTTAGTATATACATCTGCTCCCAGTGTTGAGTACTAGAAAGAAAAAGGAAGTTCATATTGTTATTAGCTATAATAATTCACATAGCACTCTTTAAAGGATTTATCAAGAATAAATCAATTTTAAAAATTTTCATCCTTCTGTGCGCCTGGAAGAAAGGATGATTACTGACCTCTTTCTCTGCATCAAGGGCAACTGAGGTCGAATGGTATTAAACAGGCAAAGCAAATCATCAATAGATTGTGGGCTGACATCAAGAAAATACTGGCAGGTGAATATTTGAGTAAGTGGGTTTTACCTTCTTCTTAGTAACCTAGACTACCTCCCAAGCAGGTCCAAAAGCCTAATTACACCAAGGAAGATCACCTCTGATGGCCGGGCGCAGGGGCTCACATCTTGTAATCCTAGCACTCTGGGAGGCTGAGGTGCGTGGATTGCTAAAGGTCAGGAGTTCGAAACCAGCCTGAGCAAAGAGGGAGACCCTGTCTCTACTAAAAATAGAAATTAATTGGCCAACTAAAAATGTATAAAAAAATTAGCCGGGCATGGTGGCACATGCCTGTAGTCTCAGCTACTTGGGAGGCTGAGGCAGAAGGATCCCTTGAGCCCAGGAGTTTGAGGTTGCTGTAAGCTAGGCTGATGCCATGGCACTCACTCTAGCCCGGGCAAGAGAGCGAGACTCTGTCTCAACAAAATAAATTAATAAATAAATAAAAAATAAAAAGATCACCTCTGAGAATATTCTGGCCTACAGAATGGATTTGAACCCACAGAACCAAATGTATTTTCCCATAGTTTCTCCAAATTACATCCTAAAATCACTCCAGATCACAGTTTAGCATCTATATATCTGACACTAATTCATAATCCCAAGACATCGTAAAAATCACAGGAGTATTAATTATGCCAAGAGATACAAGGTACCATCAATCATCCAGGATTCCATTTCTTGTCAAATATCCCAATACATTTTAAACAAAATTAACCCCTAAGCCATAGTCCTGAATATCCTACCGAACTTTTCTGCACTTCAAGATACAAGCAAGAAATAACTTCTTACCACTACCGCTCCAGGGAAGAGTTGGGATACCAGCAGTTTGAGCCACTATAGAAGATGCAATCTTATCCCCCAAAGCCCACATGGCCTGGCTTGGAGGACCTAAAAACAAAATAGGAGAAGAATTGTGGCTATAACATTTTGGCCTCATTTCTAGCATATTTATTGTCTTGTATTATAATTATTAATGTATTTGTCATGTCCCCCCAACACATATCATGGTGATTATAAACTTGATTATGAGGACTACTATGCTTTGACACATTTTTGTACCATTTGTAAAACCTAATGTAGCAAGCTTCTTATGCACAGTGAGAGCTCAATATATGTGAATATATGCTGATTTAAATTCCTACTCGTCTAACTAAAATTTTATCATCCTTCATGATACAACTTTACCACATTAACATAGTCATCTTTTTTTAAACCAATATCCTGAAATAAGGACTACAAAGTTTTGGGATTTAAGGCTGAAATATTATACCCTCACTGGTCTTAGGGGAACCCAAAGAGGTGATTTATTTTTAATGAGGTTTACAAAGCATATTCTTCATTGTGGAAGGTCTCCAGAGTCAGAGAAAGAGAAATACTTTGACCCATATAACCTCTATTTTTCTCTCTGCCATAAAGACAGCAGAAAAGTCAAAGAATATCTCTCTTCCACAGGAATATAACCTATACGCTTAAATGCTAAGGTGTTGATTCATATTTAAGGGCACACTGCCAGGGTATCCTAAGCATTCAATTATCTTTGCTATCTAAAAGCAGGTCCTTCCTCCACATGCTTTCCTAAGGTTAGTGGCAAAGATGACATGAGATAAGCAGGCTGTTAAGAAATAAAAAAGGGGAGAGAAAAAGAAATGAAGGTTACACTGAGAGTCGCTAATTGATTTTATTTAAAAAAAGAATTCATGGCCGGGTGCAGTGACTCACACCTATAATCCTAGCACTTTGGCAGGCTGAGGCAGGTGGATCGCTCAAGGTCAGGAGTTCGAGACCAGCCTGAGTAAGAGCGAGACCCCGTCTCTACTAAAAATAGAAACAAATTAATTGGACAACTAAAAATATACAGAAAAACTTAGCCAGGTATGGTGGCGCATGCTTGTAGTCCCAGCCACTCAGGAGGCTGAGGCAGAAGGATTGCTTGAGCCCAGGAGTTTGAGGTTGCTGTGAGCTAGGCTGATGCCACGGCACTCTAACTCGGGCAACAGAGTGAGACTCTGTCTCAAAAAAAAAAAAAGAGCTCAGTACATGTTAAACAGAATAAAATCAGACTATAGAGTGGAAGGGATATGGGCAAAATTGACAGAAAGAAACAAAGACAAAACAGTGTGTCAGAAAGGCTTACCCATAAAGGCAATGCCATTTTTCAAGAGAAGTTCCGGGAGCTTGGGATTTTCAGAAGCATGACCCCAGCCAGCCCACACTGCCTACAAGAGAACACAATGATTCATTCTTAAAATCAATACAAAACCCCACAAATTGCATTACTCTCCATCAAGCCTGACCCTACTTCATGAGGTACAATAGTTCCACAGCAGCCTGATGCTTAATTTAGGTGCTATACTTGATTGTTGGCAAACTTTACAGAACAAAAAGAAGAAGTCTACTGTGGTAAAACCTCTGAAGAGATCAAAACGAAGTTAAAATTGATAGTAAGATCCAGTTAGTCTTGTTGCTTGCTCTTTAGGAAACTCAATTTGTAGCCTTTCAGCTAGGCTCTATAGAGCCTTTCCTAGAAATACTGGCTATCTTTCACATGTTCAATTACTTTGGCCACCCAATTCCATCTTTATATTTAGTGGTTATATTACTATACCAGTTTAGAATCTTGTCCTCTTTGCACTTTAAGGTACTTACGCTAAACTTCCTAACACAATGACATAGGGAAAAAACAACCTACTTCTCTAATATACTACCATATCTTAGTTAACTTTTACTTACTTGAGATGGTTCAAAGATGAAATGCATAGAATACATAATCTCTGAAAGACCATTCTAAACCTTCTGTTCGTATTATGTTTATTTTTACTCGTTCCATTCTATCTTCTTTTCCTTGTCTGGTTTAGTTATCCCATACAAAGGCATTTAAGAATTTTCAAAAAAGATGCTTTATATAAATGTTCTTCTTTGGGTATCCCCTTATGCCTAGCTGCAAAATGGGTGAATTTGGTATTAAAGGACACCTTGGGGCTGGGCATAGTGGCTCACGCCTGTAATTCTAACATTTTGGCAGGCCGAGGCAGGAAGATTGCTTGAGGCCAGGAGTTCAAGATAAGCCTGGGCAACATAGTGAGATCCCATCTCCAAAAAAATAATTAAAAAAAATTATCCAGGCGTGATGGTATGCACCTGTAGTCTCAACTACTCGGGAGGCTGAGGCAGGAGGATCAATTGAGCCCAGGAGTTTGAGGTTACAGTGAGCTATGATGACACCACTGAACAGAGGTTGCCCAGGCAACAGAGTAAGACAGTGTCAAATTAATAAATAAACAAACAAACAAGCAAACACACGGGCACATCTTACTTGTACCGGGATCCTTTTAGCAATATCAAGAATTAATTCCACATTTGCATAGTTGTTGTTGTTTGGTCCTCCAGGAACTGGCACATAGTGATCTGCCATCTTAATGTATTCTGAAAACACAAGCAAATTAATAGAGAACACATGGTTTTTTTCCAGAAATTAATTGCACAGAGAAACTAGGTAAAGGACAGGGACTATGAAAAGTAACTACAGGAGAAACAGAATTAATGGGATAATTTCCAGGACTATTTAGTTGGAGGCTCTGAGTTTGTTAAGCGACAGGCACTAACACTAGTTAATCCCATGTTTAAGGAAGCTCTTATACTAAAACAGCTATTCTCAAAGACTTCACTATTTAACCTCTCTGAAGAATCTTTATGACCTGCATATCAAGGCTGATGTGTCTGTCAGTTAGTGAGCCAAGCACAATTCTATTCTGAGAAGTTCTAGTCTGACATCCTTTAACTTGCACTGTACACAGAGAAAGCCCTTTTCCTGGTATAGAGCTGGACAGAATGGGGAAAGAGAGGAAAGCCTGGAGGGTTTACAGACTGGCTAAACTGGAAAGGTTAGTTACAGAGTTTACTGTGTGCTAAAAAGGGTCTATCTGGAATGGTGGAGGCAACAGATATTTGAAAGAAACTTTAGAAAAATAACCACTTTCCCTTCTTACATTTATTTTTTTGCTCAGTATTCCCTTTCAAATTTGTCACCTGATGTCTCTCTTACTACTCTGGGAAGAACTATAGCAGAGAAGCTATCATGTGCAGGAACTATACTAAGCACTTTTTATATATATTATCTCATTTAATTCTCTCAGCGATATATATGATTGGTATTATCAAGCACCCCAGTTTACAGGAAATTATGGGTTGGAGCAGTTTAGTAACTTACTCAAAGTTCATTCCCACCATTATTTATTATATTTATTAATGTTTCTTTTGTCTTGTTCTTTACATTAAAAACTTTTAAGTCCTTTCTAAAAAAAAATCCACTAAAACAAGATATTCCACTAAACATAAGATACAGTACCCTACAGTTTGTTTAAAATTAAAATAGGTTTCTTGTTCTCTTTGATTATAGGAGGTAAAGCATACTAATTATTAAAACTTTTAGATAACATATCAGGATATAATAACACTATTTTTAAAAAGTCAAAATCACCCGTTGTCCCACCTCAGAGATAACTAGCTCATGCTTTGGTATACATGTTAGGCAATTTAACAATATATTGTGGATATCTTTTCATATTGTGACACAGAGATATATTCAATATTATAATATATATTTAACATTTTAATGGATGCCTAATATTTCAATAGTCCATAAACTATTGAATAGTTCACTTAACTACTAACTTATTGATAGAAATATAGGTTATTTATAACTTGGAAAATATTAAAATAATGTGTATCCTTGTACTGTGGTCTAATTTTACAATCAGGATATGTTCCTAGAAGTAAAACTATGGGGCCTAAAGGTATTCACATTTTCAGACTCGCACTAGGAAAATGGGTATCAAAGGGCCTGTATTCTTACCTAAAAAAACTAAGTGTTACCAATCTTTTTAATTTTGTCAGTCTTGTAAGTTTTTTAAAAATCTGCCATTGTGGCTGGGCACGGTGGCTCACGCCTGTAATCCTAACACTTTGGGAGGCCGAGGCAGGCAGTTCGTTAGAGCTCAGGAGTTTGAGACCATGCTGCAAGAGCGAGACCCTGTCTCTACGAAAAAAATAGTAAAGAAATGAGCTGGACAACTAAAAATATATATATAAAAAATTAGCTGGGCATGGTGGCGCAGCCTGTAGTTCCAGCTACTCGGGAGGTTGAGGCAGGAAGGTCACTTGAGCCCAGGAGTTTGAGGTTGCTGTGAGCTAGGCTAACGACATAGCACTCTAGCCCAGGCAACAGAGTGAGACTCTGTCCCAAAAAAAAAAAAAAAAAAAAGAAAAGAAAAAATCTGCCATTGTTTTTGTTTACATTTCTTTGATTATCATTGATACTGAATCTCTTTTCATATGTTTATTGTTCCTTTTTATTTCTTCTTTTATGGACTATCATGGACTATTCATGTTCTTTGGTCACTTCCTATTGAGAGGTGCCTTTTTCTTACATTACAGGTAGAAACTCTCTGCTGCCAATGTTTTTCCAGATGATCAGTTGTCTGTAACTTTTTCTTTCTCTTTTCTTTTTTTATTTGCCAAATAGAAATTTTTATATAGTTGAATCTATCCAACTTTTCCATTGTGGTTTAGTCTTTTCTGTAGTTCAGCAGCCCTAGACAGGAAAAGTTACCTTAATTGCTGACCTACATCCTTTACACACACACACACACACACACACACACACACACACACACACACACGCACGCACACAGAGTCTGCAAAAATATTGTTACTGCCAACCAACAAGAACTCAGAGTTCTATACCAATCAAATTTTCTATTGTCATTATTGTAGACAGTAAAGAAAAGAGAAGCCCTTGGAAGCAGAAAAAGAAAGTTCACTGTCTGATTATATAACCTGTACTCTCCCTCATCTCTTAGCTCTCAAAGTTTCCACAACCACCACCAGAGATGCTATAGAGTATATTCACAGGCCGGGGGCAGTGGCTCACGCCTGTAACCCTAGCACTCTGGGAGGCCGAGGCGGGTGGATCGCTCAAGGTCAGGAGTTCAAAACCAGCCTGAGCAAGAGCAAGACCCCTGTCTCTACTAAAAATAGAAAGAAATTAATTAACCAACTAAAAATATATAGAAAAAACTAGCCGGGCATGGTGGCGCATGCCTGTAGTCCCAGCTACACAGGAGGCTGAGGCAGAAGGATTGCTTGAGCCCAGGAGTTGGAGGTTGCTGTGAGCTAGGCTGACGCCACGGCACTCACTCTAGCCTGGGCAACAGAGTAAGACTCTGTCTCAAAAAAAAAGAAAAAGAAAAAAGAAACTATCTTTTAGAGATTCATACAGAAATATTTATACATGGAATAATATAATATCAAATATTTGTTTCAAAATAATTGTGGGGGGGTGAGAGTATAGCTAAAACTAGATTGGCCATGAGTTGATAATTATTGATATTGATGGGAAGGGATTCATTATACTCTTCTATTTTTTTTTTTTTTTCCGAAACAGAGTCTCACTCTGTTGCCGGAGCTAAAGTGCCATGGCATCAGCCTAGCTCACAGCAACCTCAAACTCCTGGGCTCAAGCAATCCTTCTGCCTCAGCCTCCTAAGTAGCTGGGACTACAGGCATGCGCCACCATGCCCAGCTAATTTTTTCTATATATTTTTAGTTGGCCAATTAATTTCTTCCTATTTTTGGTAGAGACGGGGATCTCACTCTTGCTCAGGCTGGTTTTGAACTCCTGACCTTTAGCAATCCACCCGCCTCAGCCTCCCAGAGTGCTACGATTAAGGCGTGAGCCACCGTGCCCGGCCTGTGCTCTTCTACTTTTATTTAGTTAAAAAAAATCAGGCTGGGCATGGTGGCTTGTGCCTGTAATCCTAGCACTTTGGGAGGCAGAGGCAGAGGATCACTTAAGTCTAGGAGATCAAGACCAGCCTGAACAACACAGTGAGACCCTATCTCTATAAAAAATAAAAAAATTAGTTAAGTGTGGTGGTATGTGCCTGTGGTCCCAGCTACTCAGGAGGGGAGGCAGGAAGATTGCTGGAGCCCAGGAGTTGGAGGTTGCTGTGAGCTATGATGATGCCACTGTACTCTAGCCTGGGTGACACAGCAAGACCTTGTCTCAAAAAAATAAATAGACTCAGACATTTAAATGCAAATCCTTCAATATCAACACACATATACACACACACCCGTAAAATGATAAAGTCTGTGCTTTTGAGGATGGAAAACAAGGCCTCCCATTGACAAATGCTAGATCATATCTTGTACTTTAATAAGCCACTTGTAATTTCCAGGTGTGACTCATGTCACACCTTCATACATTTGCATAGGCTGTTCTTTCTGCATGGTACACCCTTCTGTCCCACAATTGCTTCACTAACTCTTACTCATTCTTGGCGAGGCATAATCTCTTTTAGATAGCTTTCTCTTAACCCTGTCCCCAAGAGTTAGATATCTCACCTCTATGTTCTCATAGTACCCTGTGCATGTTTCTATTATGGCATGTACCTCATTGTATTGAAATTGTTTCCTAGAAAAAAATCACATCTTATTCAATTGTGAATCTCTATGCCCACTGAATGAATGAATAAATGCATTAATTGGAGCATCAGGTAGATATGAATGGATGAATAGGGAAAAAGAAACCATATAAGCTAGTTTATATTTATTATAGATGACCTCATCTTTACAACAATCCAGTGAAACAGACTTTATAATCTTCCTTCTACAAGTATAAAAATTGTAACTCAGAAATATGAAGTGTATATCTAAATGAGTTCACACAATAATATCTATTTTCCAATAAATTGGTGACTTTTCTGTTTCTAAATAAGATGACATAATAACCTTTACTCCTTAGGAAAAATTTTAATATGATTGTCTCAATACAGAGGGAACATATACAGACCAAAACAGGTTTAAAAGAATAGCTCTTTAAAGAGCTAATGTTATCTGGTGGGTATTTCACCTTAAGAGATTATACCTTAGTGATAAAAAGTATGGAGAAGAGGCTGGGCGCAGTGGCTCATGCCTATAATCCTAGCACTCTGGGAGGCTGAGGTGGGTGGATTGCTCAAGGTCAGGAGTTCGAAACCAGCCTGAGCAAGAGTGAGACCCCATCTCTACTAAAAATAGAAAGCAATTAATTGGCCAACTAAAAATACATAGAAAAAAATTAGCCGGGCATGGTGGCACATGCCTGTAGTCCCAGCTACTAGTCCCAGCTAGTCCTGAGGCAGGAGGATTGCTTAGCCCAGGAGTTTGAGGTTGCTGTGAGCTAGGTTGATCCACGGCACTCTAGCCCAGGCAACAGAGTGAGACTCTGTCAAAAAAAAAAAAAAGTATGGAGAAGAAAGACTATCCACATCTTTCACACTAATAATCTTTGTCTACAACTCTCAGATAAAGGACTGAGTAGGGAATATGCAGAAGAGCTATGTGAAACCCACTTGGGTCCCACTTGGGTCCCTCTCCTTCAGGAAGAGGAGGAGAAATAAAAGGAATCTTAACCTAAGTTTCTTCATAATTCAATATAACTCATAAGGGAAACAGCATTTCCTTCCAAACCTTTCTACTTACACATGCCAAAGTAAGTGGCAGGGCAAATACTTAACAATGAAAAAGGCACACACTTAAAAGTTCAAATCAACACTTTTGTTAAAGTTGTATGTACTTACCCTTAGAACACATTTATATTGAGGTTAACTATAGTATAATTACTTTTATAGGTCTATTATTCATACTTTTTAAAGAGAAATTCTTTTCAAAAGTTTTCATTTGAAAATCCTGCATTTGGGAACCCCCGTAAGTTAACATTCTCCTACTTAGAAGCTGTGGTATTCAATGTTTTATGCTTGATCATGATCCTTTCATAATGCTATCAACTCACCTGCATTGGCTTTAAGGTCTTCAGGTGTGACCATGACAACAAATCGGATTGCTCGCTCATTTCGAAACATTTCATAAGACCACCTACGAATAGACCTCATGCATTTCACTGCTGCAATGCCATTGTTAGCAATAAGAACCTGGGAGGGGGATGGGAAGTGGAGGAAAAGGCAGAAAAGAAAGGCAATGATGAAGAAAAAGAGATGAGAGAATTTTTATAGCTCCGTCTTTCTCTGAAAAAGTCAGATTTTCAACCAGGAATTCTTGTTGCTAGTCTAAGATATTAGGAACCAACTCCCCCATGATTAAACCATATTTCAAACTATTTGCTAAGCAAATACTTTAATATATGCCAGGTAAAACTTACTGCTTTCTAACTTTATTTCTTGAAGGGAAAAAATTCACAACTACTCAAATCCTGTAAGTTGGTGGATTGTTCCACCATACCACCATACCTAATACTAGGGAACAGAAGAAAACAAACTTCTGAGGGATGATGCATCATCAAATAAGGAATGGGATAAGACTAAACAGTGCAATGTCATGCACCATTCTCTGTTGGAATAAAGCAAGGTGCAGAGTCCTAAACATGTTTAAAAACCCTGGTATCAATCACTTCACTCCAAAATCAGGAACCCAATGCCTTAGAATTATGGAGACTGCCCCAGAAAGAATGGTCACAAGAAAAACAATAGAAGAATCACTTAATCCTGAGACTTTTCTATAAACAAACCTTTCATCTCCTAACCTATCTTGCAATCATGCCTCTGAGGATAACATAAGCTAATAGACACATACTCTATCTTTATTGGAAGACTAATAGAAGGACAGTGCTGAAGCAATACCTTTAAGAGTAGAAATATAGGTCCCTATCTCTTAATCTTTTAATCACTGTGAGCTATTTCAAACAAGTCATCTTCTCAGCTCAGACATGGTTTAGATAAAAGTGACACAGAATTACATTTCAAAATACCTGAAATCTCTTTAAGTATTTCATGTGGTATATTTCCCCCTAAGTATCTCAAACACCTAGTAAGCCAGTAAGTCACAGTGTATCAAAATGTTTAAGTCAACTCTTCTGAAAATCTCTCTACTCCCTTAGCTCTCAAACCAATGCTGTGGCATAATATACTAGCACCCCACAAGCTAATCAATTCTTTATACCCTGTCAGATCAGTGCAGCCCCACCCTGTAAAACCACAAGATCTTTCAAAAAGAACTTTATGAGCAATAGTCCGTCTCCTTAATTAACTATGACTAAATTATCAGTGGTAAATACATATTACAGAAAATAGTGAAATTATATTAACAGGATGCCAGGGAGGCAGACAGGACAATTCTGCATAAAGAGGTAAAGTCTCTGCAAATCTATATCAATTTTGAGCAATTCCACCTAATAAATCTAGGCATTAAATCTCAAGTACTTTGGACAAAATAACTTAGCAAGTTACAACTTACCTTCTCAATCACTTTATTTCCCCCAAAGCGTGTAACAAATTCTGCTGGAGAAGCCACAGTGAAATCTCTCTGAGAGTCGATTTTCTTTCGGTCTCGACCTTGCTTTACTAGGTGCAAACCAGACATGCTGGACCTATAAAAACGGAGAAACCATTACAGTCTATACACAGGATTTCTTTGCACCATTTATATGCCCTGGAGACTGGCTTTTCAATACCATGCCTGAAACGGCACATTTTTTTTTTTTTAATTAAAAAAAATTTTTTTGGTTTGTTTTAGAGACAGGGTCTCACTCTGTTGCCCAGGCTGGAGTGCAGTGGCATGATCATAGCTCGCTAGAGCCTCAAGCTATCAGGCACATGCCACAACACCTTTCTATTTTTTTTGTAGAGACAGGGTCTCCCTAGGTCGCCCAAGCTGGTCCTGAACTCCTGGCCTCAAGTCATCCTCCTGCCTCAGTCTCCCAAAGTGCTGAGATTACAGGTTTGAGCACTGGCACCTGGCCCTGATGCTTTACTTAATTGGCAGTACTGTATATTTTTTTCTTAGTGGCACGTAAAATAACAGTGCTTCTAACAATCAATAGTGCCTTAGATTAGATTAAATATAGTAGTAGAAACAGCGTGGGTCTGGGTTTAAATTCCAGATCTATTCGCTAAATAGCTCCAATGATCTTTGGCAAATAATTTAATCTTGCTCAGCTCCAGTGTTTTCTTTGTAAAATATGCATAATATTCACTGTTCCAGTTATTTACCTATGGTCTCTCAATTCCACATTTATCTTTTATGCTCTGCTTTATGACAATGGGGCTAAGAGTCTGCAAACTTCATTTCCAAAACTCCTGTGCTAGCTTTTTCCTATTCAGTTCTGCCAATGGGAAGGCAGAAAGGTAAGAAAAGGGACTTTCTTCCTGTTTTCCAGCTCTTGTCAGCATTGCTCCTGCAGTAATAGAGAGTAAATTTCAGCCTCTAGCTTCTTTTACCACTCCCAGGAAAAGCCTGAGAAGTACCAGCAGCAGTGGTTTGTGGTTCCAAGGCAGAGTACCAGCCTTGCCATGCTCACTAATCCTCTGGCCCATGCTGCTTGGGCCTGTCAATCACCTGTCAGGCCAGGCCTTCTCCTCTGGGACTTGAGCACCAACTACTCAAAGCTTACTCCCAAAGGTCCAAGCACCAGCCTCCTACCCTAAGGCCTTCCACCAAGCTCTTAGATTCTAGTAACAATATCTCTACCCTTTTGTTCACCCAGGCCGAGGGGTGATAGTTGCTTCCTCTACTTATTAACTCTGGGTCACCTCAGCATCCCTTTTTGGTTCTTTATTCTTCTAACACCCAAGTAAGCACTATTGAATGCCCTCTGTTTTATTATACTTTGTGCAGTTTCTCTTCCTGTGATTGGACCTTGACTGATAGGACCCCCTGAAAGAGTGTTTTGAGAATTAAGATAACAGATATAAGCTCCTTTATACACTATTTGATAGATAGCTGTTTTCTTTTCCTATTCCCATATGTTCTTCCTTTCCCCTACAATTTAACCTTGACACTGCAGTAAGTTATTTTTTCAAAATAAAAAAAATATGATTAAAATCTTCCCACAAAGAAAAGAGTAGGTACAGATGGTTTCAAAGACAAGTTCTGGGGCAGTCAGTCATCTACCAGACAATAACTTCCAGACAATAGAAAAAGAAAACTCCCCAGCTAGAGTAAGATTGATAACAAAACTAGACAAAGATGTTACATGAAAGGAATATTCCTTTCATTTTACTCATGATTATAGATGTAAACTTCCTAAATATCCAAAGCACTAAGGTACTGGTACAAAAATGGGCAAAATATTAATCAAAAATATGTTACTTCATGAAAAAGTTGAGTTTGTCCCAGGTATGCAAGGATGGTTTAATTTTAGAAAATCTATAAATGTAAAACTCTATGTAAGAGGTCATAGCAAGTGAAATAAAATGAAAAAAAAAGGTAAACTCATTAAGATTACAAAGGAGGTGGTTAAACTACCATTATTTGCAGATGATGCCATTATTTACATAAAAAACACAAAAGATTCCATAAATTATTAAAAATAACAAAAGACCTTGGTCAAATATTGAAGGAAAACAACAAACTTTTTCTCCTACTATACTCTTACAACATAGAACACTTTTGTGACCCCATGTATGGGGGGTTTTCTCCACACACCAAGCAGTTCTGCAGCATATACCAGCTGGGCATTCTGTAATTCAATTCAATTCAATTCTGACACTATCTGTGTGGAGACAGTGTCATATCCCACAGGTTAAGTCCGGCAAGACTTCTACTCCCACCAAACTGCAGATGTCAATTCCAAGTCCCAGGTGAAACCTGTACTTCTGACCAAATAACTATAAATGGGGGTTCCCGTGACAAAATCCTGGGGTTTGATTAATTTGCTAGAGCAGCTCACCGAACTCAGGGAAATACTTATGTTTACCCATTTATTATAAAGGACATTACAAAGGATACTGATGAACAGCCAGATGGAAGAGACGCATAGGGCAAGGCATGTGGGAAGGATGTGGAGGCTCTGTACCTTCTACAGGGGCACCACCTTCCAGGCACCTCCATGTGTTCAGCAATCAGAAAACTCTCCAAACCCCATAGTTCAAGGATTTTTAATGGAGGTTTCATCACATGGGCATAATCGATTACACCAATGGCCACTGGTGATCAACTGAAAGTTCCAACCATATAATCACAGGGTTGGCTCCCTGGCAACTAGCCCCTATCCAGAGGCTATCCATGAATTTCCCATTCACCAGTCATCTCATTAGCATACAGAAAGGCACTTATTACTTAAGAGATTCCTAAGGTTTTAGAGACTGTGTGTCAGGAAACTGGACAAAGACTATGTATTTCACAATGTAAGTGTCTAGATACATAATTAACATACAAAAAGTCCAAAATTATATATACAGCAGATTATATACAGATTATAAAAGTAAAAGCAGATTATAAAATTTTAAATACACATACTTTCAAGAGATATATATAGATACAATAAAACTGTATAAAAAGGAAAACAAGTGAACATGTGATTAAGGAAAAAGGTTATCTGGGTTGAGGGATATAAGGAGAAGGGCTGAGGAAAAGAGACCATATGGCTAGGTACAGGTTATTGCCAAGACCTACTTTTGTTTTAGGGGGTGGGTTTTCAAATTCTTTTTTTTTTTTTTTTTGGGTTGGGGGAGACAGGGTCTCACTCTGTTGCCTAGGCTGGAGTGCAGTGGCACGATCATGGTTCACTACAACCTCAAACTCCTGGGCTCAAGTGATCCTCCGACCTCAGCCTCCTGAGTAGCTAGGATAACCACCTCCGGCTAATTAAAAAAAAAAATTTTTTTCTGTAGCAATGGGGGGGGAGGGGTCTCATTATGTAGTTCAGGCTGGTCTTGAACCCCTGGCTTCAAGCAATCCTCCCAAAGTGCTGAGATTACAGGCATGAGCCACTCTTTTACATCATTCTTTTAAATAGCTAAATAATAAACCAAATAAATAA
Organism: Lepilemur ruficaudatus; assembly: GCA_963574885.1. Classification (NCBI taxonomy): domain Eukaryota; kingdom Metazoa; phylum Chordata; class Mammalia; order Primates; family Lepilemuridae; genus Lepilemur; species Lepilemur ruficaudatus. The sequence goes on from CAUYRT010038960.1 coordinate 27,760, forward strand.
TACTGGGCCACACGTGGACCAATGATAAGTGTGTCATGAACCAAGGATTATGATTATATAATTCTATACACCTGGAGTTACATACACACACATACACACACAGCTAATAAAAAGCAAGTTGATTCCCCTAGCACACCCACAAAGGCTCAAGGGTTATAGCCACCACAGAAGACTACAGGGCAAGATGAAGCTGACAGCAGAACTGACTGGAACTCTATATAAGCAGCAGCAGGAAAAGAAACACTCCAGGTGTTGGGACCCCCTCCATCTTTTCCTGCAGCTACACAATTACTCTTTCTCCACCTCCAGCCAGAAATTAAATTTACTAAAGTTAATCTGTGAAGAGGCAGAACCACAGAGGTCTTAGATACAGTGGAACATGGGAGTAGCGCGAGGGAAGTGTTGTACAAGCACACAGCTGAGGGCAGAAGTGAGGCACCATGATGAAAACAAGGGGCCCAAGTATAAAGATAGATCTCAAAATCTTCACCTCTCACCTACCTTTTCTCAGGAAGCTACTAGATGATATCTTCCAAAAGGATGGAGTGAATCAAGAAAAAGGAAGATAAAGGATGAAGGCAAAAGAAGATCCAACGTAGAAGAAAAGAGAAGGGAACTCCCTAGATGACTGTTCAAATTGAAGGAGAAAAAACTGCTCAGGAGAGTTACCTCCTTGAAAAAATATGGACAGCTGGCAGTTGTGGCTCATGTTTATAATCCCAGCACTTAGGGAGGCCAAGGGGGGAGGATTGCTTGAGAACGGGAGTTTGAGAGGAGCTATATCCCGTCTCTACAAAAAGTAAAAAAAAAATAAAATAAAATAAAATTAGCATGATGGTGTGCACCTGTAGTCTCAACTACTCAAGAAGCTGAGGCAGGATGATCACCTGAATCCAGGAGTTTGAGGATGTAGTGAGCTATGATTGTACCACTGCACTCCAGCCTGGGTGACAGAGTGAGAGCCTGTCAAGAAAAGAGAGAGAGAGAATGAAAGAAAAGAAAAAATATGGACAGATTGCCTGTTGTATTTAATCATAAAAATACAAACTTGATATATATACAGCTTAGTCCACATGGGCTGCTATAACAAAATGCCATAAACTGGGTGGCTTATAAACAACAGAAATTTAGTTCTTACAGTACTAGAGACTGGGAAGATCAAGGCACTGGCAAACTAGGGGTCTGTTCTTGCTGTGTCCTCACATGGTGGAAGGCGCAAGGCAGATCTTTGGAGTTATAAGGGCACTAATCCCAGCAGTGACTTACAACTTTCCAAGGGCCTTACCTCCTGTTACACTGGTGATTAAGTTTCAACATATGAATTTCAATGAAGATACAAGCATTCAGATACTACTTACATATGTACATATATACACACACGTGTTTCTATACATATATAAAACTTTTTTGATATTATATACATTAATACATGTACATACATAAAAAACTTGCACATGCCACCACATCTGCCTATTTCTCGGTTACATTTATTTTTTCTTTTGAGATGGGGTCTCTCTCGGTTACCCAGGCTAGAGTGCAGCGGTTTCATCATAGCTCACTAAAACCTCAAACTCCTGGGCTCAAGCAATCCTCCTGCTCAGCCTCTCAAGTAGCTGGGACTCCAGGTGCACGCCACCACCCCTAGCTAATTTTTTTTTATTTTTTGTAAAGACAGGGTCATGCTATGTTGCCCAGGCTGGTCTTGAACTCCTGGCCTCAAGTGATCCTCCTGCCTTGGCCATCCAAAGTACTGGGATTACCGATGTGAGCCACTGTGCCCAGCCATCTCAGTTGGTTTTTTTACTCCTTTGACTATCAGTGGAAGTTTTGCTTGGTTTTCCCCGAAAAGGGTAGAAGAGGTAGGGAAAAGGAAAAGTGATTGATTGTTCTAAAGACATATTTTGCCAACTCTGTTTTTTATTTCACTTATTGCCTATTTCTAATTTTCGGGTAATTTTGTTCAAAATTAAAACTTTAGATTACAAAATCAAGCAAACAAACAAACCAAAACGATAATGGAGGGACTCTTAATGTCTGCTATCAAGCAAATCATTCAGGTCTTTTATATCAATCCTCTGCTAGGAGGCTCAGCCCTGCAAGAGATCTGAAGAAGGCCCAAGGGGGACTGATTCATTTCCTCTTCAGCCTGAGTTCTAATAGCAAGAAAAAGAATGATCCCAGGGTAAGGGAGTTTGGCATTCTCAACAACTCTAGTCTGGCTACATGCCAGAACAATTGCAGCAGGTATCTCTCCTGGCCCCAGAAGATACATTCTAAAAAAGTTCTCTGTAAAACTACCTTCAACAGGATGCTACACACTACAAGAACAAATATCTTTCCTTTACAACAGTTGAAGAGATTTCACTCGTGAAATATCAGCCAAATCCAGAGAGTGTACTTGACACAGACTGAGATCCCTTAATGATAATAGCACAGCACGGTCTGCACAGGGGTGCTTGCTTTCAACATAGCTACATTATCATACATGGGCTCTGGTATCTTTTGTTCAAAGTCCGAATGTAAAATAAAAGTTTAGAAATTCAGCAAATATACCAGTTTTTATTCATTTCCTTAAAAAAAAAGAAGTCTTCTTTTTTTAATAGAGACAAAAAAATGATCTCATCAAATAAATTCCAAGGTTTTGCTATAAGTGCCTTGCTGTTTTTTAAAGGTATAAGCGGGGCACAGTGGCTCACACCTGTAATCCTAACATTTTGGGAGACTGAGGCAGGAAGACTGCTTGAGGCCAAGAGTTGAAAACCAACCTGGGCAACAGAGCAAGACCCTATGTCTACAAAAAAGTTTTTAAAAATTAGCTGAGCATGATGGCATGCACCTGTAATCCTAGCTACCTACTCAGGAGGCTGAGGTGGGAATATTGCTTGAGCCCAGGAATTTGAGATTATAGCGACCCATGATCACACCACTGCACTCCAGCCTGTGTGACAGAGTGAGACTCTTATCTCTAAAAAAAAAAAAAAAGAAAGAAAGAAAAGAAAAAAAAGTATATATTGCCCAAAATGGCACCCTAAAACTTACCTTTGAAGCATGTAATATCTTATCTCCTTATTTTCCTCTAGAGAACCATCCATATCAAGATGGCCAAGGAATGGAAGCTTTTTCTTCAGATTTCAGTGTCGTAAACACAAGCCACAGTTCCTCTGCCTATTGCAGCTGCTTAAAACCCAGGGGGACAAGAGATACTATGCCAACTTCTTGGCCCTGCTTCAGTCAGACTAGAGTATTCCTGATAGCCTCAAACTACAGTCTTTTTTGTGTGTGTACTTTGTCCCCGATTTCCACATTTTCCCACCTTCTCCCTTTTTGCATTTTCCCCCTACACTTGGTTTAAACATAGAATTAGTTGGTTTCCCAGAAGAACTGAGAGAAGGAGAAATGTAAAAGCATGCATAACTAGAAAATAGGTCTTAGCAGCTCTGCTTTAGTAGCAAACATGCTTCAACAACAGTCACTTTCTTCTGACAGTCACCAGAGAAAAGCTCCACTGCCTCTACTGGCTGCCAGGAGCACATGACAGGGAAGGCCCAGGGCAAAAAGAAGACAAAGTTTATCAGGACAACTAAGCCAGAAAATAATGGGGTCATGAAATCCAGAGGGAGGAGGATAGCACAGCCTAAATAGGTAATTTCTGAGACCCAATCAAAACAAATAATACTGATTATCAGATTGCAAGACTGCAGAAAGCAGGTCAAGAGGGAAAGAAAGCAAGTAGAAAGGAAACATGTCACTATCAAGGAACTCTGAATAAAGTAGGAGCCATAATTGTAATTTTCAGGCCACATACACCTAAACTAAGATTTTATTCACCCAAGGTTGAGAATGAGAATGGAGGTGGTATAAAAGGGACATCGAAAAGATGTGGATAAAATCCTTAAAAGGAAAAGAGACCCAGACAAATATTTTGGAGGTCTAACCTAGTTTAAGCAGGAAAGAAAAATCCTGCCTAGAAAGACTACCAGGACACATACGTTACTACAAAATTAAATTTGCCACAGACAGATCCTTAAGAAATAAAAAATGGCTGGATATTATACAGTAACATCTCCTCGTTTTAACTTTTAATTACATAGATGCCATGATATTTCTCCCTTCTATTGAGAGAGAAAACAAAATGGCAGAAGACTCTAAAGGTTTAGAATCTACAGAATGACAACTTCCTGGCCCAAGTCCTCAGGACTGGAATTACTTACCTGAATCATATCTAACCTGAATCATGCACCATAAGAAAAAGTTTCCCATCAAAACACTGGATAGAAGCCAGGCACAGTGGCATGTGCCAGTACTCCAGCTTCTTGGGAGGCTGAGGCAGGAAGATCCCTTGAGCCCAGAAGTTTGAGTCTAGCGTGGGCAACACAAGGAAACCCCATGTCTTAAAAAAAAAAAAACTGCTGGACAGAAATAGTTAATAAACAGATGCCAACCATGCCGGGAACCTATTAACCTTCTAGAAAAACCTTTCAAAGCGGAAGTATACAAATGACCTGGAGTATAAATAGAAGGTAAATGATCAGATAGAAGATAAATGATTAAGACAAACAAATCCTTCCCATGGCATTCTCTGCACATATTTTTTTTTAAGTCTTGATCTTAGGACATTCAGGTTCAACCCAAGTTGAAAAGACTTAATCAAGCCACTCAACATGACAGCCAGCATAATAAAAACTGGAATTCCTGGGTTGTTCTCTGGTCAGTACTTTTCATCATCCCTTCCATAATGTGCCAAAAGTCAAGTTTGCTTTTTCCTTTAAAGAACCAAGCTGATTACCCAAGAATGAGCCAAAAAAAAAAAAGAACCAAGCTGACACAGAAGAGCCTTCTATCTCTGCATCTCTTCAGAGTAACATGTCTCAAAAACAGAGCACTGGAACAGAGCACTTGTTCAGGACAGTTACATCAGCCACAGATGTAGAAGCTGCTCGATTTTACACACATCTAGGTGTCTACAGAGGCAGGTCATTTCCAAAAGAAACTTGTTATATAAATTCACCATTTAAAATGCAAATAAAGCACTGAGTGTAGAATAAGGCAGGCCACTTTGCACTCAAGTATATCAGAAAAAAACACTAAAGAGGCACACTCAGTAATAAACTTTATGCTGTCTTTCGCTAAAAGGATCTTTCTACAACAACCAAATACTAACACCACATACCCAGATCCAAAAGCAAAGATAGAGTTCCTACTCTTTTATGGGTGCTGCTCCAATTTTTCTGTAAATACTAGAACACAAGAAATAAAAAGCTCCATCCATTTCTCCAAATTCAGAGCATCCCCATTTAATCTAACATGAATAAAGAGTGTCCAAGGTAGACACATACCTGGCACAAAATCCAACTAGAAGCCCACATGGATCCCAGCATTGTAACATGCCAAGCACCAAGGATGATGTAGCAGTTTATGCAGAAGACAGTGATGCATTTGCTGGCTTGACTGCAACCAGTCTGAGTTATACTGCAGCACACACTGTGAGAGACTGTTTTACATTACGGCTTTTACAAGCAGAGAAATCTTGGATCAAGGATGATCACACATTTAAACATTTCTTTGTGGACTCTAAATTTTGTTCCATTTATATGCCTAGCCTTGAAGCAATGTCACACAGTCTTGATAACTGGCTCTATAGTAGGTTTTGAAATCAGGTGGTATAAGTCTTCTAACTTTGCTCTCCTTTTTCAAAATTGTTTGGCTATTCTAGGTCCTCTGGGTTTCCATGTAAAATTTAATATCAGTTTGTCTAATTCTAGAAAGCAAAAAAAAGGCTGCCAAGATTTTAATATATACTGTGATTTTACAGATTAATTTAGGGAGAATTGCCATCTTGACAATATTGAGTCTTTTAATCAATGAACATGAACTGCCTCTCCATTTATTTATATCCTATTTAACTTCTGTCAGTAACGTTCCATAATTTTTAGTGTGTAAGTCTTGCACCATTTTGTTATTATATGTGTATTCCTATTTTATTCTTTTTGATACATTGTGAACAAAATTATTTTTTTAATTTCATTTTTGCGTTGCTCATTTCTAGCTGGCATATAGAAATACGATTAACCTTTGTATATAGATCTTATAGCCAGTGATCTTGCTAAACTCATTTAAAAATTTTGGGTAACAACTTTATTGAGATATAACTCACATACTATACATCTCACCCATTTAAAGGGTACAATTCAATGGTTTTTAATATATTCACATAGTTGTGAGCCATCATCATAATCATTTTTAGAACATTTTTATTATCCCCAAAAGAAATCCTGTACCCAGTAGCAGTCACTCCTCAGTTCCCCAACACCTTACCCTGTCCTAGGCAACCACTAATCTACTATCTTTATGGATTTGTTTATTACAGACATCACATATAAATGGAAATATGTGGTCTTTTGTGACTGGCTTTTATTTAGTATAATGTTTTCAAAGTTGTATCATGTATCAGTATTTTATTATTTTTTATGGTTGAACAATATCTCATTGTATGGATATACAATATTTTATTGATACATCATCAGTTGATGGACACTGGGTTGTTTCCACTTTGTGGCTATTATGAATAATGTTGTCATGAATATTCATGCACAAGTTTTCATGTGAACATATTCTTTCCTTTCTCTTGAGTATATAAGTAGGAATCAAATTACTAGATCATATGGTGACTGTTTAGTTTTATAAGAGTGCCAAATTATTTTCAGACTAGCTGTATCATTTTACATTCCCACCAACAATGTAAAAATGATCCAATTTTTCTGCATGCTCATAAACACTTGTTACTGTCACTATTTTTTATTTTAGGCATTCGGATAGGTGTGTAGTGATATCTCATTGTTATTTTAATTTGCAACTTTCTAATAGCTATTTGACTTTTCCTAATAGCTAACAACTATTAGCTATTAAACATCTTTTTCATGTGCTTACTTGCCATCTGTTATCCTACTTGGTTTCATTTGCTATTTTTTTTAATCATTTCTCTCTTCCTGAGAATTTCTATTTATTGATTCATTGCTGTCATGGTTTTAAAAAATTTTTTAAACACGTTTTCCTTTAGTTCTTTGAATACATTTACAATAGCTGTTTTGATGACTTTGCTAAGGAGCACTTGTAGATAGTTTCTACTGATTTTTTTCCCCATAAATATGGGTCACACTTTCCTTATCTTTGCCTGGCTTATGAATTTTTATTGAAAATTGAACATATTAAACAATTTATTATAGCAACTCAGGATTCTGATTTCTTTACTCGTGAAGGTTGTTGTTCTTACTACAGTTTGCTTGTTTCTTGGCTTAATCGTTTGCCTGGGCTAAATCTATGAAGTCTGTCTCCCTCACAGTATAGCCACTTGATGTCTCAGCTCCTTTTCTTTTTATTTCTCGTTTTTATCTTTAAACTGGCCTCTGAGGAGTCATCCTTATGTCTGCATAGCTTAGATGTCAACCAGTGATTAGATAGGGATTATGCTAAAACACCTGAAGCCAATAAGGTTTTTGTACTCTGTTCATAGGTCTGGGGGGAGCGGAGTGTATGGTAACACATTCAAACTTCAGGACATTTTCTTTTTTTTTTTTTTTTGAGACAGAGTCTCACTCTGTTGCCTGGGCTAGAGTGTCGTGGCATCAGCCAAGCTCACAGCAACCCCAAACTCCTGGGCTCAAGCGATCCTCCTGCCTCAGCCTCCCGAGTAGCTGGGACTACAGGCACGTGCCACCATGCCCAGCTAATTTTTTCTCTATATATTTTTAGTTGTCCAATTAATTTCTTTCTATTTTTAGTAGAGACAGGGTCTCGCTCTTGCTCAGGCTGGTTTCGAACTCCTGACCTTGAGCTATCCTCCGGCCTCAGCTTCCCAGAGTGCCAGCCAGCATTACAGGCGTGAGCCACTGCGCCTAGCCTTCAGGACATTTTCAAGTCTGCCCCAGCTTTTACTTTCTGTTGGGGCTTAGTATGTCTCTTCTGTGCATGTATGCTAGTTCAGCCAGCAAAATGCTTGCCCCAACCACAAACAGAATTCAGTCTAACAAAGCCATTGGCCTACTCCACTTGCCGACTGCCAAGATAATCACTTCCACCAACAATGCCATTAAGCATGAACATAATCCACCACCCAAATTGGGTAAGCTCCCTTCAATTGTAGCATCAAAGCTGCCAGTGACCTACCCACACTGGCAAAACTTCTATGCCAAATGAGCTGGGAAAGAGGAGGTGGGAACAGTCCCAGGTAAGAACACCATAGATTCCTACTGTTTTTATAGAATTTCATTAGTTTTCCAAGTAAAAAATTTTCTCAGATTATTGTATGCCTTTTTGTTGATTTCAAGAGTACTAAAATGGTTGCTTTTGTCCATTTTGTCAAACTTTATAGTTGTTTTTAAGGTTGAAGATTTGCCAATTTCCTCACTCAGTTAAGTCTCATCTGTTTTATTTACTTTTGAGATATAACTTCATACAATAAAGTGCAAATATCTTAAGTATATAACTCAATTAAGCTCACATATATATACCCACATAACCAATCACCCCATTAAGAGACAGAATATTTCCATAGTCTCAGAAGGCTCTCTTATGTTCCTTTCCCAGTCAACACACTCCCCAAAGGTAAGGACTATTCTGACGTTTACAACCATAAATCATTCTTATCTGTTCTTGAACTTCATACATATAGTGTTATATACTATATGTACTTTTATTTCTGGCTTCTTTTGATCAATATTATGTGTATAAAATTCATCCATGTTGTGACATAGCAATAGTTTATTCATTTTCATTGCTGTGTAGAATTCCATTCTCTGAATGTCCCATGATTTATTTATCTGTTCCACCACTGATGTATATTTGGGTTGTTTATAAATTTTGAATATACTTGTCCTTGTACTTGATGATGGATAAATGCACCAATTTCTTTTGAGTATATACATAGGAACAGAATTGATTATTTATGAGTTATGTGTATGTTTAGCTTTAAAAGATACTGCCAAATAGTTTTCCTTTTCTTTTTTTTGAAACAGTGTCTCACTCACCCAGATTAGAGTGAGGTGGTATGATCACAGCTCACTGCAGCCTCAAACTCCTGGGCTCAAGCGATCCGCCTGCCTCAGTCTCCCCAGTAGCTGGGAGTATAGGTATGTGCCACCACATCTGGCTAGTTTTTTTATTTTATTTTTTTTTGAGACAGGATACTTGCTCTGTCGCCCTGGGTAGAGGTGCAGTGGCATAATCAAAGCTCACTGCAGCCTTGAACTCCTGGGCTCAAGCGATCCTCTTGCCTCAGCCTCTTAAGTAGATGGGACTACAGGTATGCGCCACCACACCTGGCTAATTTTTCTATTTTTTGTAGAGATTATTACCTCAGCCTCCCGAAGTGCTAGGATTACAGCTATGAGCCACTGTGCGTCACCTCCAAATAGTTTTCTAAAGTGGTTGTACCAATTCACATTCCTACCAGTGATGACTGTGAGAGAGTTCAATGAGCCCCATATCCTTGCAACCATTGATAATGTCAGTCTTTTAATTTGAGCTTTTCTGGTTAGGATAAGTGTTTAACTCACTGTAATTTTAACTTACAAATTCCTTAAAACAGCATGGCGCTGGCAAAAAAAATTTACAAATTCCTGATGACTAATGATATTGAGCACCTTTTCATATGCTTATTTGCCATTTGAATATCTTGTTTTGAAGTGCCTGTTCAAATCTTTTCTCCACATTTCTATTGTGTTGAATGTCTTTTCTCTTATTGATTTTTTTTTTAATTTTTTAATTTTTTTAAAATGGGCTACAGGCATGTGCCACCATGCCTGGCTAATTTATATATGTGTGTATGTGTGTGTGTGTGTGTGTGTGTGTATTTTTTTTTTTAGTTGTCCAGCTAATTTCTTTCTATTTATGATAGAGGTGGGGTCTTGCTCTTGCTCAGGCTGGTCTCGAACTCCTGAGCTCAAATGATCCTCCCGTCTCAGCCTCCCAGAGTGCTAGGATTACAGGCATGAGTCACCACGCCCCGCCTGATTTCTAAGATTCTTATAGTGGGGTATTTTAATATTCCTCTTTCAGCAACTGATAAAATAATAAGAAGAAAACTCAAGGATACAGAAGAACACCATAATTGAAACACTTAACTGACATATATAGAACTCTGTAAGCAACAACTGCAACATACATATTCATTGCAAGTGTTTATGAAACTTCATCAAAATAGGCCAAATGCTAAGTCATAAAGTATAAACAAATTTCAAAGGTCTGAAATCACATAGGTCCTCTGAACACAATGGATTAAACTAAAAATCAATAATAAAGATAAAATCCTCAAGTGTCCTGAAATTAATCAATACACTTCTAAATAATTTATGGGTCAAAAAAGTCACAATGAAAATAGGAAAATATTTTAAATGAATGATAATGAAAATATACATCAAAATTGGGGTATGTTGCCAGGCGCGGTGGCTCACGCCTATAATCCTAGCACTCTGGGAGGCCAGGGTGGGCGGATTGCTCAAGGTCAGGAGTTCGAAACCAGCCTGAGCAAGAGCGAGACCCCATCTCTACTAACAATAGAAACAAATTAATTGGCCAACTAAATATATATAGAAAAAATTAGCCGGGCATGGTGGCACATGCCTGTAGTCCCAGCTACTCGGGAAGGCTGAGGCAGAAGGATCGCTTCAGCCCAGGAGTTTGAGGTTGCTGTGAGTTAGGCTGACGCCATGGCACTCTAGCCCAGGCAACAGATGAGACTCTGTCTCAAAAAAAAAAAAAAAAAAAAATTGGGATATGTTAATATAATAAGATGAATTGATTAGTAGATACAGAAATAGAGAGAAGGATATCAGCAAAGCCAAAAGTCAGTTCTTTGAAAAGGCTAATTAAATTGATAATTTTTTATTAAGATTGATCAAGAACAAATGAGAAAATGCTAATTGCCAGTATTAGGAATGAGGAAAAGTAATTACTATAAATCCCACAGACACGAAAAAGAAATGAGTATATTATTATAAACTTTATGTCAGTAAATCTGAAAATTTTATCTAAAATTTATAAGTCCCTTGAAAAACAGCTTTCCATTCCACTCAGGAAAAAATAGAAAATCTGAATAATCCTAAATCTACTAAAGAAATTATAATATGTATAACTTAAAAGCTACTACTATTGCCTTTTTTGACTGTCCATGGTCAATCTTTATGTCTCTCCCATTTAGTCAACAAATATTTATTGAGTGACTATTATATGCTATAGAAAGTGCTACATATACAATTATAAACAAAAGATATATTGTCTCTGCCCTCATGTTACAGTTTAATGAAGGTGAGCAATCAAATAAATATACCAGTAAAAATGTTACAATTTATGATAAATATTGTCAGGATGTGGGGGGGGGGCAGTGATAATAAAAGCAAGCCTCTCTGAGGAAATGACATTTAATCTGAAGCTTAAAGAATAAAGACCTCAAGTGACCACTAAGAGAGTGAAAGAGAAATCCAGGTAGAAGGACCAGTACATGTAGTCTTGAAATAGGAAAAAGATTAGCCTACTATCTTTTCAGAAGAACTAAAAAGCCAATATATTTGAAGCACTGTCAGCAAACGGAAGTTGACAGAAGTCACACCGTTTAGGGTCTCATGAGTCAAGTTAAGAACTTGGTATCTCATGCTAAGTGCAGTGGGAAATCAGCAGGCAAGAGTATGACATAGGCAGGGAATCCAGTTAGTGACCATTCTAGTAGTCCAAGTAAGAGCTGAGGGACTAAGGCTTGAACTCAGGTGATGGTAATGAATGCATTAAGGTAAACATTAGAGATACAGTCAACAGAACTGAAATACGATTCCCCAGGTTTTTGGCTTGAACGGAGTGACTAGAGGTGCTATTTAGTGAGATGGGGAAGATTAGAGGAGGATCAAATGAAGAGAGTAAGGGAAATCAAGAGTTCAATGCCTACAGAATATTCAAGTGAAAATGTCACATAAATAAATGAACATAAAAAGTGATCTCAGAAGATAGGTATGGGAAAGATATTGTAAATTTGGGAGTCATCGGCATACAACCAGTGGCAAAGGAATGAATTATATACATATATATATATATATAAAATGTATATCGAGTAAAAATAGAAGAAAGTCTAGGACCAAGCAGTGAAAGAATCCAATATTTAGAGGTTATATGAAAGAGAAAAGGCTTGGGAAGGAGATTGGAAAAAGTACAAAGGAGGTAGGGGGAAAGCCAAGAAAGTGTAGTTTTTAGCAGAAAAGAAAAGCCTATATCTTAAGGAAAATGTAACCACTTGAATAGAACTATTGAGAGACCTAGAAGGATGAGAACTGAAAACTATCCACTGGATTTAGCAATACAGTAGTCATTAGTGATTTTACAAGAGCAGTTTCAGTAGCATAGTTGGCCAGAATGGAACAGCTTGAAGAATGAACGGGAGATGAAGAGGTAGGGATAGCAATTCTGAAAATCTTGGCCATGAAGTAGAGCAGAGAGATAGGGCAGTAAGTCCTAAGGCGACATGGCCATCAAAGAAGGGTTTTATAAAGATGGGAGAGATCAGAGCATGTCTCAGTGCTAATGGGAATGATCTAGCAGAAAAAGGGATATTTAAATGTAAAGGATGGTAAAAAGGAATTTGAGGAGAAAAAAATAAATAAATAAAATTAAATGTAAAGGAGAAGAGGATGACCAAAGGAGAGAGGATCCTAAGAAGTGCTTGTAGAAAGAAGGAAAAATGAGAATGTGAGTATAGATACAAGTAAAGTTTAAGATGAGGTATCAGAAGAATTTCAGGGCTGACAGTTTCTATTTTCTCAACAAAATACACAGCAAGATTATAAATTAAAAGTACATGTAAGCTGGGTACAGTGGCTCACACCTGTAATCCCAGCTCTTTGGGAGGCTGGAATGGGAAGATCACTTGAGGCCAGGAGTTTAAGAACAGTCTGGGCAACATAGTGAGACCCTGTTATCTATAAAAAAATTTTTTTTAAAAAGCTGGGCATGGTGGCACACACTTATAGTCCTAGCTACTTCGGAGGCTGAGGCAGGAAGATAGCTTGAACCCAGGAGCTCAAGGCTGCAGTGAGTTATAATCCCACCACTGCACTCCAGCCTGGGAACAGAGTGAGATTCTGTCTCTAAAAGAAGAAAAAAGACATGTGTCTGGAAGGGGCAGGGAATGGCAAAAAAGAAGCTGCTGGTTTAAGGACAACGGAAAAGGAATGAAAGTATTGTTGTGGAAAATGGAAGGCCAAATTACTAGAACAGAAAACAAAATAGGAGAAAGAACAAGAAAAGTTTTACAGCACAGGCAACATTTGAGAAGGTCCTTAAAGAGTAATGACCTCAAAGAATAAATGGAATTTCAACGGTCAGGGGAAATGGCATTTCAGGAAGAACATATGACAAAGAGAGACACAGAGAGAGACTGAGACATATACAGAATGAGCAAAAGTCACAAAGATGGAAAGTCTAGGGCATCTTGGGGAAGAGGCAATTGTCTAGTGTGAATGGAATAAGAAAAGGAGGGAAAAAACACTAAGTACATGGACAGAGAAACAGGACTAGAAAAATTAGTTGTGGCCAAACTGTGAAAGAACTAAAGTAATATGACCAAATGCCTCCATCACTTATTAGGTAGGTAAATTACATAATTTCTCTGAGCCTGTATCCTCATCTGTAAAATGAAGATAATTAATACCTACTCTACAGGACTGTTGTTTGGTTCCTGAGATAAATATTGAAAGCACTTAGTGCCTAACTCACAGAAAATGCTCAATAAATGATAGTAAATGTTGGGGTTGTTACTATCTTAGACTTTACTCTGAAAGCAGAGGAAATTTATTACATGTTTTTGAATAGATGTGAAATTGTTAAAGACTAAAATCAGAGAAGATAGTTAGAAGGCCACTGTAATAGACAGGCTAGAGATAATGAACACCTACACAAGGTCAGAGATGGTGGGAGCTGAAATGAAAAATATAAGGGGAAAAAATGTAGAAGTGACTAATACAATTATTTGCATTTAGTGGGTCAGGGTGTCCTGGAACTCAAATCCAAATTCTGTATTCTGAACACTCTTAGAATCTTTCACTGATGATCTCCTATAAGTCTTCCTGACTAACGGAGTACCAGTTTTGTGACTGCCATTAGATTTTACTGGAGAGGAGGGTAGTATTTTCACTTGTGAAGAATTATTAAATTGACATTTTGAGATAAGAACTATAAATCATGGGAGAAAGAGTACTCAGAAAAATATCAGGTATTAAGGTATATAACAACTTCATTTTCATTTCAACAAACAGTGTCACCCACATGCTAGAAACCTGACATAGTTAAAAAGAGATTTGCCAGGCATGGTGGTATGCACCTGTAGTCCCAGCTACTCAGGAGGCTGTGGCAGGAGGACTGCTTGAGCCCAGGGGTTTGAGGCCAGCCTGAGCAACATAGCAAGACCCCATCTCTTAATTATTAATTAATTTTTTAAAAAGAGAGAGACTGTGACTCTAAAATATATCTGGCATGAGATGGTCCCTAATAAAACTGCACAAAAATGACAATAAAATGATAAAAGAGTCATAAAGCCATAAGAACAAAGAGAACTGAAGAGGAGACTCCAACAGAGAAAAGATGTCAAGAAAATTTTTAGAAAATGGAAAGTGGATGGTCAAGTAGTAGCTACCTCAGAAACTAAAGAGTAAATAGTAGGGGAAGCCACTTAGAAATCAGTATAACTCCACTTCAGCACTCCGGAAAACCTTAGGAATTACAAGCATCTGTTTTATCTCTATTAGCAAGGGTAGAAACAAAGCTGAAAACCAAAGAAAGTCTGTAGTTTACTTGAAAACACTGACCGACCCAATGTTAACTACTTAATTTTAATAAATACAGAGTTGTCAGATAAAATATAGCATGCTTATTGAAATTGGAATTTCAGAAATTGAAAAGTGCACAAAAAAATAGAAAGATATTCCATGCTCATGGATTGAAAGAATATTGTTAAAATGACAATACTAACCCAAAGCAATTTACAGATTCAATGCAACCTCTATCAAAATACCAATGACATCTTCAAAGAAATAGAAAAAACAATCCTAAAATCTATATGGAACCACAAAGGACCCCAGTTAGCCAAAGCAATCCAAACAAAAAGAATAAAGCTGGAAGCATCATACTACCTGACTTCAAAATATACTACAAAGCTGTAGTAACCAAACTAGGCTGGGTGCGGTGGCTCACACCTGTAATCCTAGCACTCTGGGAGGCCGAGGCGGGAGGATCGCCCAAGGTCAGGAGTTCAAAACCAGCCTGAGCAAGAGCGAGACCCCATTTCTACTAAAAATAGAAACAAAATAATCGGCCAACTAAAAAACAAATATATAGAAAAAAAATTAGCTGGGCATGGTGGTGCATGCCTGTAGTCCCAGCTACTTGGGAGGCTGAGGCAGGAGGAT
>CAUYRT010038963.1:0-18859 GCA_963574885.1 Lepilemur ruficaudatus
AAGTAACATTTATACAATAATATATTGTTTCGGCCGGGCGCTGTGGCTCACGCCTGTAATCCTAGCACTCTGGGAGGCCGAGGCGGGCGGATTGCTCAAGGTCAGGAGTTCGAAACCAGCTTGAGCAAGAGCGAGACCCCGTCTCTACTAATAATAGAAACAAATTAATTGGCCAACTAAGTATATATAGAAAAAATTAGCCGGGCGTGGTGGCGCATGCCTGTAGTCCCAGCTACTCGGGAGGCTGAGGCAGAAGGATCACTTCAGCCCAGGAGTTTGAGGTTGCTGTGAGCTAGGCTGATGCCACGGCACTCTAGCCCGGGCAACAGAGTGAGACTCTGTCTCAAAAAAAAAAAAAAAAAGAATTACATAAGATAACGTATGAATGGCTCCAGCAAATAGTATAGGCTCAATAAATTTTAATTTTCTTCTTTTATGCATGTAGCCAGATTTACCTTTTAAGGAAACATATTTCTATGAAAGTTCATGCCTACATAATTTCAAATGATAATCTGAATGGCATGTTATTGGCAGAAGTGAAGAAATATGAAAGTGTTCTCTTAATTAAGATCCTAGGACAGTCACATGGGGCACCCAACAATACATATGATCTTATCATTAAAGACAGACACAAGAAACAATCACCTGTAAAATCTAGGGACTAGATAAGGTATCCATAGTAGGAAGGCATGGGAAATTTTATTTTTCTGCACCCCTTCAGAAAGATGGGAAGTCATGATGATTTTTCTACTCTTTAATAAAGACAATCATTTTCTATACATGAACATTCTAATTTAGACAAGAGGCAGACAGTTGCAAGAGATATGTGAAGACATATTTCAGTTTTATTATCTTTTAGGCATAGACGGGTATGTTAATCCATTTCCACATACAATTCCTTTAATCACATATAGGGAAGTGAACCTTGAACTGGCAAAAATCTGTCTCCTGTTGCCAAAGAGTTAAAATTGGAGAATCAAAACCTCAAAAGTCAAAGATTGTGAATTCTCTTCCTCCCCAGTATAGGTGTGTACATGGCTGCCGTTACTCAAGTAAGCCTTCCTCTCTATCCAGGCATTGACTTGACGGTACTGTCGTTCCTTTTTTCCCTGGAAAACTTTCTGCTTTCGGTCCAGAGCTCTGAGTTTTCCGTGTTCTGCTTTCTAGGTTCTGACAGCTGTTTTTGGACTTAGTTAACCGTTGCAAGTGGAAGCCAAAAATAATTGTAGTATAACCTCTCTATCTATTGTGACGTTGCTTCTTTTTTCAAATATATCTTAGGAGTTAGACTTTAAACCTTTGATCTCCCACACCAAAAGAAAAAAGAAAGAAAAATATTTATATGGAAGTAATTTCATTTTAGTGTTCATGGTTTATTGTGGAAAGCAGGTGTTTAAAAATGTTAGAATTTCTTTAACAAAATTCTAAAGAGAAAAAAAAAGAAATCACAGTATTTACAGAGATAACAGAATGGCTTAGCCATGCAAAACAAATAACTTTGGTTTTTCCCCCTTTACTTTGGTTTAAATATTGACCAAGATTCAATTTTTTCCTGCCAAATAAAACTTCAATAAATCAAAGTTTAGAGGCAAAATAACATATTTTCTTTTTTCCCATAATATTTTATACAGCATTGAGTCTAAGAATATTTTATATATTCAATCCATACCAATGCACTACAGGAAGCTTTTATTAAACTGAGTCACTATTGCCCAGACAGTAAATGGTTTACAAATGTACAATAACATACGCTTCTAAATAATGCAGAAGTGGCAAAATATTATTCCTAATCTCTATCTGACTTTAATCTTCAACTTATTTTCATTACCTTCATAATTTTTTATTTCATGAGTCTAAGAAACAAACACCAGTTTTCCTTTTCCTCTCATAGAACATAGTTCTATACTAGAAATCTGATGTTCATTTTTTTTCTTTATAGTTACGTATATCCTGGAACAGAAATGGCTGTGCAGTGTTCTCCCAGAAACCAGGCTTCTGCATGAAAGAGCAAAGTTTAAAAGTCTAGTCACAAGTACCTATTGGCCCATATCCAGTCTACTTCAAAAAGTTTCCATTTATACTATCACCCTAAAAAGTTCCTCAGGCATAAAACATGTTTATAAAGTTACAAATTTGAATGTAACTAAAGATACATAGACATTTATTATTACACTTTCATGTACGGCTTGATAAATTATGTATCAGTTAAAAACACTAAATTATCTCAAGGTGCATTCAATATCTGTAGCGTAGTTAACAAAAACACACACGAAAAAAATATATATTCTATATTCTGTGGAAAATAACACAGCTTTGATAATGACCACTGTTAAAAACTCCAATTCTGATTGATATCTTTTTTTAAAAGGAAATAGGTATAATTTTAAGGCAGTGGATAACCCAAAGGATTTAACACCAATTTTTAATTACAGTGATTTACATAGTGATCTATGAAAATGGGAATGTTATCCATGATTTTTCCAAACCGTATCTCACACACTATTTTTTGTTTCTTTTAACAGAAAATAATTGACTAGCAGGTGTCTCTAAAGGTAAGTACTACCCAAATTCTGTTTTATGTCCTTTTCAGAATAGGGAAAATTGTCAGTTTGGGAGTACCGTTATGGATGTGTGTCCATACGTGTCTGTGATTTACTTCCGAGAGTCAGTTGGTGGCACATACACAGAATAAGATCAAACAGTGCCTACCGATCTGACTCTCTGCCTCCCCCTCCCTTGTGATAAAAATCACAATTTTTGAATAGGGCAATGTGTGTGTCCCCAATCTTCACAAGCTGCCACCTTTGGGTTTTAGGTGCTTGTGAGAAAGTTTGGGGCATTACTGATAGCAATCAGAATCAGAAATGTACCTGTTCAGATTATCCATATAAACAATTGAAATAAAAACATTACATCATACATCTGATTAACAGCAACTCCCAGAACAAAGCTTACAGTGTATAAAAATAGCTACGTAAAAAATTTACAGAAAAGGCAAACCAAAAAGAAATCCTCAGTGCAGACATTTACAGAAAAAAAAAAATCGAACCAAACACAACATATGACCTATTATCATGGCTGCCAAAACTTGTTATTGTTTGTAATTTCATTTCATTGTTAAATTTGAGATAATTCTGTAAAATCCTGTGACAGCTTGGTAGAATGAACTGCTTAATATTTGAACCATGAATTGCTGTCAGTGTCTTTGTTTATGTCTTAAATACAATCCTCGTTCATGCTTCAATTGGTCTATATGGTTTTTTCTCTGAAATGATGGAAAAAACACAGTTTAGAAAAGTTACCGTAGCAATCATCTTCCACCATCAACAGATGCTTTATACGGAAAATGATAGAAATTACTTTATAGGAGGAGCCCTTTACAAAACTCCATTGTCCCAGAGCCCATCTTTAATCCCAGGCATTCATTGATATATCCTTTCTGCAAATAATTTTTTGGAATTGGTGAGAGTTTTTTTCTTTTTTTGGTAAAAGAATGTTTAATTAATACTAAGATTTTAAGTTTTTTCAAAAAAAAATTTCATTTTTCACTGGGTTAAAAAGCATGCTCATCCCTGCAAATGACACTCCATTTTGTGGTATTTGTCTTCAAGTTCAATTTTCCATTGAGAATTTGTTTCATCAAATTTTGAAGAAAACAGACGGTAAAATCTATATTGATAAATGATTATGGAAATAACTCTAGAGAAGTGGGGAAAAAAGTCATGTAGGAATGCTGCACCCTTGACTTGCAGTGGGAGGCAAGACAGGAAAAGGAATCCAGTTCTGACTTCTTTCAGCCAATTAGTTTGAGAGCTTGGTTTTTGGATTTAAAAAAATAGGTCTTATTTTATTTTTTAAAATTTTTCTCTCCGGTGTGCATCCTGTTAAATACAATGCTTTCCCATTCCTTATCCTTACTATGGAATTAACTTGGGCAATCCACTCAAATTTTGACTTGTGGTTTGTTTATAGTGAACTCATTTTCTGTAGTTGTTAAGGCTTTTCACATGGTATTGGGAAGCTACAGTAAAGTTATTCTTAAGGACACACAAAATAGTCCAAATGGCTCCTCTGTTTGATTGGCTTAAAGGAAATAAAAGAAAAATGAAAGCTCAAATTGCAAGTGACAATGCCATGGAAACATACATCTTTTGTTTTAAAAACCACACATATACAGTCACTATACATAAATATACGCAACATATGTAATGCAACATTGACCTGTACATGACTATATATGTGCATATATAGATACATGAATACATATATACACATAAACACACATACACACCTACTATCTATAAAAGCGTGTGTGTGTGTGTATGTGAATACACACATACACAATTTTATTAGCCTTTCATTAAGATGATTGGGGAGATGGCTGTATAAATACACTCACATTTTTATTAAATCCTTAGGTTAAAATTTGTATGTTTAAATTATTCTCATAATTGTTTTTTGAAATAAATAGAAAGTATTAGAATCTGCTTTTATTGAGCCCAAATACCAATTTATAAAGTAAAGCTTTTTTGCACTCAGTGAAATTTTTGGCATTAGAATATAAAATGCTTATTGGATGTTGAAATCTCAAAATTGGATTTTATTATTCAGAGGGTAATAATCATTTTGGGGAGGATGGGGAGACTGGTGAGATTCCATTCTTCCAAGAACACTTTCTGAATCACTGAAGTTTTCTTTTGAAAAACTCTCTTCCTGCATTAAAAGCTATAATTATGAAGCATCTTAAAGTAAAGCCTTTCCCTTTCATCTTTAAGGATGTTTCCTATTTACCTGAGAATTATTTCTATAAACCCCACATAGCCTACTCACCTGAACAACTAGAACAGTTTCTCTCTTAGGCTTCAGTTTTGTGATTGTTTTCTTCTAACTTTTTGTTTTCCTCCATATTACCAAGGTCTTTGTTTACATGTTTTGATGCAGTCCTGTAAGAGAATAAAATATAAACATCATCACATTGACACGCATGTTTTCTATTTACTTTTAAGGTTTGAATTAATGTATCTTTGAAAAGCAAGTGTTTTACAGGCAAGCCACTTGGGCAAACAATTCCACATCCATGAGACTTAACTGATAACAAAATGCATTCCAGTGAAATCAGCTTGTTCGTGAGGTTGTATTAAACATATGCTAAGAGAAAAAGAAAAAGTTATTTTGAACACAGACTATGCAAACTCTGTTGCATCATATTTTTAGCTGGATTACTTTTCTCTCCACTTTCTGGGAAGTGATTATTACCATTTGATAGTCAAAGTTTTCATTCTGGGCAAACATTTTCCATAAACAATTTCTGAGGGAGTTTCATTGAGATCTTTTTCTTTTGAATGCTCCCTATCATGCATCCCAGTTGGCCCAATGTCTTGTGTCTATGTTTACGGATTCTATTTTCTTGAATAAATAAAGAAACAAGATTATAAAGAGATGATGTTTATGATAGAACATTGGCAGTAGAAGCTAGAGCAGCCCTAACATGGCTAGTTCTTAAATCATAGCCCCAAACCAGCAGTATCAGCATCCTGTGGGAATTTGATAGAAATGCAAATTCTCAGGCCCCACACCAGAACTATGGAAGCAGAAGCTCTGGAGATAGGAGCTGCAATCTGTTAAACAAGACTTCCTGGTGATTCTGCTGCCCGCTAAAGTTTGAAAATCTATGCCTTAGTGCTGCTATGATTTCACTTGCCTAAGTCTATCCTTAATTGTACAAGTAAGGTTTTAGGGCCAACCAAGAGAAATCAGAATAAATGGTAGCTGTATTTCCAAGAGTGCCTGCCTTCCTTCCTTCCTTCCTTCCTTCCTTCCTTCCTTCCTTTCTTCCTTTCTTCCTTTCTTCCTTCCTTCCTTCCTTTCTCCTTTCCTCTCTCCCTCCCTCCTTCCTTCCTTCACCTCAGATCAAGAAACAGAACAGTGCAAATCATTATATTCCCTTGCAGTCAGTACTACCTCCGCAAAGGTTACTACAACCTGAATTATCACAGAATAGTTTTACCTGTTATTGTAATTTAAATATAAATGGAATCATTCCACAAGTATTCATTTGGGTCTGCATTTTACTTAAACTCAACACTGTTTGCAGCACTAATATATTATGGTGCATGTAGTTGTAGATTGTTCTTTCCTATTGGTATATAGCATGTCATTGGACGAACAAACCATAATTTATGTATTTATTTTACTGGCGATGGGTATTCTTGGTCTTCGTTTCTTCTGCAATTTCAATTACAATTGAGACATTTAGTGTGTACCCCACATGTCTCTTATGCTCTTATTCTTTTTCCTCTCTGTGCTTCAATTTCGGTGTTTTCTATTGATCTGTATTGCAATTTACTTCTCTTGTGTTCTGCTGTGCCCAATCTGCTGTTAAATTCATCCACTGAAAACTTAGTGTTTGTTTTGTTGAGACAGGGTCTTACTCTGTTGCTTGGGCTAGAGTTCAGTGCCATCACAATAGTTCACTGAAACCTCAAACCCTAAGACTAAATTTAGCTATCCTTCTGCTTCAGCCTCCCTAGTAGCTGGAACTACAGGCGTGAACCACCGCACCCAGCTAACTTTTCTATTTTTTGTAGAGGTAGGGTCTCACTATGTTGCTCAGGCTGGTCTTGAACTCCTGGCCCCAAGTGACCCTTCCAATTCGGCCTCCCAGTGTGCCAGGATTATAAGTGTAAGAGACCACACCTGCCAACTTAGTTTTTTTTTTTTTTTATTGCAGCATATTATGGGGGCAACTTAGTTTTTAATATTATATTTTTCAGTTCCAAAATGTCAATTTAATTTTAAAACCTTTTAAAATACATTTCAATTCTCTATTCCATTTATCTCTTTAGACTCTTTTTTAAATATAGTTATAGTTATTGGAAACTCCTTGTCTGTTAACTACAATGTTCAAATCATCCAGTTCTCTGTTTATCTTATCTACTTTTTTCTTGATTATTGATTGTATTTTCTCGACTCTTTGCATATCTAGTCCTTTTTAGTTTTGCTGACGTGTTTAAAAATCTGTAGAGACTCTATAGAATATTATTTTCCAACAGATAAGATTTCTCCCTTTCCTTTGTTAAGCAGATGGTATGCAGGGCTGATCAGCACAACTCAGTCAGCGACTGACCTAGATTGGGTCTCCATTGCAGTTTTAGTAAGACTGAGACTACCTTTGGTTTGCTTGTATTCCTAAGACATGGTCCTCTCAGTCTTCTGATTGAGATCCTGGCATGTATCCCTTTCTTCAGTTCTTAAAATATAGAGAAATTCAGCTCTCCCCTTTAGAATCTCAGCTCAGGTCTCCACCTCAAGACATGGGAAATCTCTTTAGTCTCCCTGACTTGATCATAAGCTCCTTGAGAATAAGGGCCATGTTTTATGTGTATTTTATCCATAGCACGTAACACAGTAACTAGAATATGATTGACATCCAAAAGACATTTATTCTACTAAATCAAACTAACATTATACTTGATATCTATTTCCTTCTACTGTTCCTTTTGGTATTAATGTCCACCAATATGAAGTCCATACATACCCAGCTGCTTTTTTACAAACAGGTAGAGAGAACACTACATTGAAATGACAGAACTTGAGTGATGTCTTAGTCCAAAAGTTTTAGAAAGCACTGCACAAAATCACATGCATAATAATGTACCTTGATTATTCTAATGGCTACTAACTTTATATTCAAATGTATTCTAATAACTATAATTTCTATAAATTGGTCAGATATTGTGGAAATCCAGGAAAGCCACACTATCCACAAAGTATCTTCTCCCCTCTCCTCTTTCTTCCCCTTGTCTTCTCTCACCCCTCTGGTTTTCCTCCATTCCATTCTTCTTTTCCTTTTCTCTCCACTTCTTCTTTTGCCACCTTTTATTCCTTGTTTCTGTCTCTTTGTCTGTTTTATCTCAAACTCACTTCATCAACTACCATTCTTTGCCTCTAAAGTAAGAATTCTAACTTCTTGGAGCCATTAGAGAGTGAGAGATATAAGAGTCAAAATTTAGTGGGTAAATTCTAAAATACAAAATTTTTAAAAACCAGCAACATAATAAATTAAGGCAGTAACTACTCTGATGTGAATTACAATTTTTAAAACCTGCCTTGACCTATTTGGGAAGAATGAAGCCATGTTCAGGTGGAGTACATAAGTGATTTCAGAACCTTGAAATAAAGCATGGATTTGAAGGAGTTCTGGTTCTAGTAATAATGAAAACAAACAAACAAACAAAAATTGTACTTTTTTAGCCCTTACATTTATAACAATTATAAACTTTCACAAAAGAATAAACTATCTGACTGTACTTGAGAGTGACTAAAATAAGATAGAAACTAACGGAAATTTTTACAGGCTTTTCCTCTGAGGGCACCTCATAGTTTGGGATGCTTGAGCTAACTAAGACAAAAGCTGGAAACCAAGGGGAAAATATGAGACAGGAGAGAGCCACAGAGTGGCAAAAACTCCAAAGTTGTGTATAAACTATAATAAATTCCTTGGATGACCCCCTGAACTGCATGTGTGTGGGAGAAATTTCACAAAAGCTCTATAGAAAGCAACTGGAAGACTTAGAAACCTGACATGGATTTTGAGGTACTATCCACACAAGAGAGAACAAGTTTGAAGTTGAATGTCTCCAAGGCAGAAGTGCTTAGCAAACACATTACTCTTTGTATCAAAACCCCAGAAAAGCCAAACAAAGACTATGTGTCAGCACTAGGCATTCATCCTAAGACAGATACGGAAAACAAAATGTAAAATTAACCTACACAAGATCAAGGTGACCAGCGTTGTCTACTAGGAAAAATAATCCACAGCCTTTAGAAAAATATAACAGAATCTAAATTCTCTATAACAGATCACCCACAAAATCCAGTATATAATAAAAAATTTACTATACATACACAAAATAGAAACATGTGACACAAAGTTCAGAGAATGACGACATAGACTTTGGAGTTAGCAGGCAAAAACTTTAAATCAGTTATTATAACATCCAATCAATTACCTGAAAATTATGGTGACAAAGAGAGAACAGGTTAAAATATCAGGAGCAAAAAATGTAAGCAAAAATAATTCTATGACTGAAAACTACAATATTGGAGATGAATATTTCACTAAATGGTCCTAACATCAGATTGGAGGTGGCAGAAGAAAGCCACCTCAGTAAACCCAAGGACAAAAATATAATTTGTAAATTCTGATAAACAAGGAGAAAGAAGACAGAAAAAAATCAGCAGACCCTCATTGGCTTGAAAAACAATATTTGACAGTCTAACATATGTGTAACTGGAGTCCCAGTAGGACAAGAGAAAGAGAATGCTACAAAAACATATTTGAAGAAACAATGAAAATATTTCCCAGATTTGATGAAGTCCATTAAGTTGAAGATTCAAAATGCTCTGAAATCCCCAAGCAGAAAAGACAAAAAGAAAAACACACCTGAGCTCATCATAGTCAAACTAGTCAAAAGTAAGTATAGAGAGAAATATTTGAAAGTAGCCACAGAAAATTTGTTGAAGGGAACAATAACATGAATAACAGCTGATGTCTCCTCAGAAAAAATGCAGACCAGAGAAAAATAAATGTCTGTAAAATGTTGGAAAACTCTCAACCCAGAATTTTATGTC
This sequence comes from Lepilemur ruficaudatus, assembly GCA_963574885.1. NCBI lineage: Eukaryota > Metazoa > Chordata > Mammalia > Primates > Lepilemuridae > Lepilemur > Lepilemur ruficaudatus. The sequence continues at coordinate 9,634 of CAUYRT010038963.1, forward strand.
CAGTGCAAAGATCTTTCAATTAAAAATGAAAGAAAGACGTATTAAATTAAATGAAAGGAAACTGGCAGAAATCATCACCAACAGAACTTTCCTAAGGGGAACACTAAAGAAAGTTCTTTGGTTGAAGAGAAAACAAGTTGGGAATTCAGATATGAAAGAAAAAAAGAGAAGAAAGTAGCGATTGTATATATTAATACATGATTAAATATAAAATACCAAAAAAGACAACCAACTGCTTTATATACATACACACATATACCCACATATATATGCTTCATATACACACATATAACATTATAGCATGAATTTGATAATATATGCAGCTATAATAGGAAGGACAACACTAGCAACACAGATGAAGGAAGTTAAATGGCATTACAGTGCTTCAAGGATCTTAGATTTTTACAAGAGTAGATTGTTATACGTTCTTATTGTAATACCTAGAGTAACAACAATAAAAGAACAAAAAGAGGGATAGTCAAAAGGCCAGTAGAGACTAAAATTTACTTGAGTAATTCAAAAGACAGCAGAATGGAAGGAACAGAAGACAACTAAAAAACAAATAGGGAGATGGTGGTCTTACATGTAACTATATCAATAGTTAAGTTAAATGTAACTAATGTCTAATTCCTCCAAGTAAAAGGGACAAAAATTATCAAACTGTACAAAGCAAGCAAGACTCAACAAAATGCTCTATACCAGAGATTGACAAACTTTTTCTTAAAGGATCAGACTGTAAATATTTTAAGCTTGCAGGAACTATAGTTTTTGTTCCAACTATTTAATTCTACCATTTTAGCAAGGAAACAACTAGACTATATATTAATATAAATGAATGAGCATGGCTGCATTACAATAAAACTTTATTTATAAAATTAGGCAGTAGCCTGGGGGTTGTATTTGCTCAGTCCTACTCTATTTAAAAGATGAATTTAATATAAAGAGACAGATAATTAAAAATAAAAAGATAGAAAAAGATATACATGTAAACAGTACATATATGAAGCAGTGTGACTATATTAATAATGTAAACTTCATGACAAGACATATTACTAAAGATAATGACAGCTATTTCATAATTATAAAATATTTGATCAATAAAGAAGTTATAACAATTCTAAGTACATGTACCTAATAAAAGCATAAAGCAAAACTGACAGAACTGGAGAGAAAAATAGATAAATACACAGTCTTTGAGAATGTAATACTTCCTTCTAAATAATTGATATGACAACTATACTAAAATTTATCATGCATTATAATAATGAAGTAAATAACACAGTCATTCGTGGTGTCTGCAGGGCATTGGCTCCAAGAACCCTTTTAGATACCAAAATCTGTGGATGCTCAAGTTTCTGTACTGGACTTGCTCTCTTACCATGAACGTAATAAAACAAAACAAAACAAAACAAGTATTTCATGTCATTGGACAACAGGTCTCAAGGGACTATGTTTTCCAAGAGAAAAGAAACAAATAAGCTACACCCTATGATAATGCGGGATTCGTGCCTGGAAAACTTTCTGGATGGTGGTGCCAAAAATGGGGACACATGCAGAGCACAGCATTTTCACTGATTAGAGGAGGCAGAGTCAGTGCTAGGTCAAACTGAGATGATGGAAATTACAGGAGAGAGGAGGAGCTATACAAAGAAAAAGGATGAGAAAATTACATGGGTTCCTTTGATTCTTTCTCTAAGTACTAAGTGGGATATGCCAATCCTAATCAAGTTTAAAGCCAAGCTTCAAAAGAATTAAGTGTATCTATAAGTAGTTTGACCACCTGTCAAAACAAAACTCAGCATTCAACAAAACAACATCAAAATTTCCAGCATACAAACAAAAATTAATTAACATGTGAAGAAGTAGGACAATGTAATCCATAATTAGGTGAAAATTGTGTTAATACCACCATAATTACAAATAATTGAATTAGCAGGGAAGTATTATACAACAGGAATTATAAAAGTCTACAAAAATTTAAAAGAAAACATGAAGATAATAATGAGAGAAAGGGATTATTGAAAATAAAGTTGAACATCTAGAACTGAGAAACACAGGATAGAAATCATAATTTCATTGTATGGGCTTACCAGCAGATCAGACATTGCAATAGAAAAAAAAATCAGTGAAAATAAAAAATACAGCCATAGAAATTATTCAATATGAATCTTAAAAAAGCAAAGGCTGTAAAAACTATTAGAGCCTTAGTGATCTGTGGGACAATTTCAAGAAGTGTAATATACATGTACTAGGAGTCTCATAGAGACAGAGAATAAAACTTTTTGAGAAATAATTGATGAAAATTTTCCCAATTTTTGAAAAGCAGAGAAGAAGAATATTCAATGACTTCTCATTAAAAACAATATAAGCCAGAGGCAATGGAACATCTTTAAGGTACTCAATATTTTAAAAAATATCAATCTGGAAATCTATACCAGTGACAATATCCAACAACACTGAAAATGAAGTAAGAACATTATCATAAAAACAAAATATCAGAGTATGTACAAGCAGAAGACATGTACTCTTGAGTGATGTTAAATGAGGTATTTCAGACTGGAACAAGGTGATAACAGACAGAAGCTCAGACCAATTAAAAATAATTACAGTGCTGAAAAGAATAAATATCAAAGTAAATACAAAAGACAGTTTTCTCATTATTTTTAATTTTTAAAAAGATAACAAACTTTAAAGCATAAAATAATAACAGTGTATTGTGAGGTTTGTAAGTATTTAGAAGACATATAGCAACCATAGCACAAAATATGTGAAGGTGAAATGGAAGTCAATGCTTGTGACCTTCTTGCATTACCTGTGAAGTAATTTTGTATAACTTAAAAGAAATCTGAAGAGGTATAAAGATTTAAATAAACTATTATCCACATTAGCCTACCTGACAACTATGTAACATGGCACCCATCAACTCCCAAATAAGTTTTTTTTAAGTGTCCATGGAGTTGGCTAATGTAATGTAATTAAATGTTAAATATTTGGAATTTAACACAGTTCTAGTTACATGACTCCAAAGAAGAACCACAGAAGAATTTAAAAAATATTTTGAACTGAATGAATTAAAAAAATGCAACATATCGACATTTTTGGCATACAAGTAACAGTGTTGACAAGGAAATTCATAGTTTAAATGTTTGTGTTACAAAAGAAGAAAGGCTAATATAAATAATCTAAACTTTAACTTCAAGAAATTATTGAAAGAAGAGCAAATTAAAATTTCAGTAATGAAAAAATAGTAATGATAAGATAAAAAATAAGTCAAATCAAAAATGAATAGTAGAGATAAAAACAAAGGAAATGTTAGTTAAGTGATTAAGAAAATTGACAACACCCTAGCAAGACTGGGCAAGGTCAAATAATAAAATACAATGTTAGAAAACAAAGAAGTGTTATCACTACAGAACCCACAGGCATAAAAAGGATAAGAGAATTCTACAGACTTTTTCTTTTTGCAAAATGTATCAGTAAGTTAAATGAAATGGATAAATTCCTTGAAAAAATTTATCAAATTTATTCAAGAAAAAGCAACACTATATCTATTAAATAAATCAAAATTATAAATTTCGTTTCAAAGCAAATTCTCATCTAGGAAACCCAAGTTCCAGAAATTTAAAAAGTTAATAAGCTTAGCAAAAGAAGATGGACCCTTGTTTTCAACCCATTTTATAAAGCTCACATTACACTAGTACCAAGATGCAACAGAGATATTGCAAGAAAAGAAAATTTCAGACCAGTATTCCTCATGAACATACACAAAAGAATTGTCAATAAAATGTTGATAAGTAATATCAATCAATATGTAAAAATTATGTTACATCATCATACAGTGAGATTTTTTTCCAAGAATTCAAGACTGGCTTTTCCTTTAATAATCAATGCAATTTATCATATTATCAGAATAAACAACATGATAAAACAATATGATTATTTTAATAGACATAGAAAGAATATTTGCAGAAATTCAACAATGATTTGTGATAAAAACTCTTGGTATTCTAGGAAGATTAAAGAAGATCTTCAACATGATAAAACACACTTTACAGGAAGGAATTTGGTCTCATCCAAAGCGAGGTCTGCCTTTTGTCCTCAGGTTCTGGGAGGTAAACTCTAACAATTTGAATTTTCTGAGTTATATAGTAACTTTCTTATTCATGTTGGGCCCCTTAATTAATGTAATAAAACCAATTAAATTAGTTTATGGAATGAGATATCTCAGAGCAGGGCCTTCCACACTCTTCAGTTTTAGGGTGGGGGCTGACCAGAAATAAACACCATACAGTTTCAGGTGGAGGATTTGATCCATGTGATGTCAGCCTGACCTCTGAGGAGTAGATAGGTTGGAGATTGAGTTCAACTAATCAATCATGCCTATGTAATAAAGCCCAATAAAAACTCTGAACACCAAACTTGAGTGAGCGTCTTTGGTTGTCAATACCCCATGTTTCAGCCACACATTTATGCTGGTGGAATAATGTATCCTTGAGGACAATGGAAACTTCACATTTGGAACCCTCCCAGACTCTGTCCTATGTGTCTCTTCCCTTGTCTGGTTTTTAATGTAACTTTTCCTTGTAATAAATTTAATAATAAGTGTAATAGATTTCAGTGAGTTCTTTCAATCCTAGTGAATTATCAAACCTAACGGTGGTTTGGGGAAACCCCAAAACTTGCAGTTGGTGTCAAAAGTAAAGATGGTCTTTTGTGGACTCTGCCCTCTAACTTAGTTGTTGGGCTCTTTACTTGATTTTGGGGGTCAGAATTTTTGAGTAGACTTGGTGGTCTAGAGGACTTTACCTTTAACCTTGAAGTTTGGCTAAGTCCGGGTAGGCATATAGAGCTACCATCATACATAACAGCAAATATTGACAAATTTTTCCTCTAAGATTGGGAACAGTTAAAGACATCTGTTCTTAAAACATTTCTGCTCAACACTATATTAGAGGTCTCCATGAATGCAACAAGACAAGAAAAAGAAATAAAAGGAATATAGAGTAGATGGAAAAAGTAAAATTATCTCTATTTCCAAATGAAATGATTGTTTATATAGAAATCTTAAAGAATCCACAAAACAACTAATAGAACTAACAAGATAATTTAGCAAGATGGTAGTATACATTTCAACATAAAAAATTAATCATATTTTCAAATACCAGTAGGAAAAATTTGGAACATTACAAAATTAATTGTATTTAAAATAGCTGCAAAATACATAAAATACATAGGCATAAACTTTTAAAGACATATCAGATGTCTACATTAAAAATTTTGAAATATTGCTAAGAAAAAAATTGAAAAGATCTAAGTAAAAGAGATTATATCATCATGGACCGGGAGACCAAATAACATTAAGTTGTCAAATCTACTCAAATTTATCTATAAATTCAAAGCAATGCTAATCCCATAAAACTTTTTTGAGAGATGGAAATTAGCAAGTTGTTAAAATTTATATGTAAATGCAAAGAAATAAGATTGCTAAAACAACTAGAAGATCAAAGCTGAAAGAGCCACACTATTATGGTAAATTAAATTTTGACAAATGTGAGGAGGCTAAAATAAATAGTGCTGGAATGACTTGATAAATATATATAGCAAAAGCAAAAAACAGATGAACAAAAAAATCCCACCTTTATCTCATGCTATAACACAAAATTTTAGATAGATCATATCCTTAAATATAAAAGTTAAAGCTATAAAGTTTCTAGACTAAAACATAGGACAATACCTTTGCTGCTTTGGGATAAGCAAAGAATTCACATAGCAGACACTAAAAGAACTAAGCATGATAGGATGAAATTGATAAGCTCGTTCTTCATCAAAAGAAAAAAACTCCTCATCAAAAGATAGCATGAAGAAAAGGAAAAATCAAGCTACAGACTAGGACAAAATATTCATGATATATCTATATGAGGAAGGACTCATACAGAATATGTTAAGAATTCTTACAAATCAATTACAAAAAGACAAACAATAATAAAATCTCAGGCAAAAGATCTAAATAGTCATTTCACAAAGGAAAATATAAGATAGCTAATAAGTTCATGGAGCTTACAATTATTAGGTTCCAGGGAACTGCATGTTTACGCTTAGAATTAGATACTATTTCACACTTTCTGGAATGGTTGAAATTCAATAGACTGATAATACCAAATTTAGGCAAGGATGTAGAGGAACAGAAACTGTCATACACTGCTGGTGGGAGTTGTAAGTAGAATGACTACTTTGGAAAGCTGGTTGGCAATTTCTCATAAACAAATGTCCACCTGATGATCAAGCAATTCCACTCTTAGGTTTTTACCCAAAGGAATGAAAACATATGCTTACAAAAAAAACCCACTTGCATTAAAATGTTCACTTTAGCCATATTTTCATAATAGCCCAAACTGGAAACTACAAAAATGTTCAAAAGAAAATGAACTTTTAAAACGTGGTATATTCTAACAATTAAATCTTATCAACAACATAAAAAAGAAACCATAAATACATGTAATAACATGGCTAAATTTCAAAAAATGTTAAGTGAAAGAAGCCAAAGAATGAAAGTACATTCTCTATAATTCCGTTCATATGAAATTCGAGGTTAGCCAAGCAATCTCTTTAGCACAGTTTGCACAGTGGCTTCCTAAGGAGACAGGGATGGTAGGGAAAGATGTCTAAGGGAACTTTCTGGGGTGGCAGAATGCTCTGTATCTTCACGGGAGTAACGATCACTGATCTACAATGAGTGTTTGTGTCCCCTTGAAATTCGTATATTGAAACTTAATTCCCAATGTGATGGTATTCATAGGTGGGGCCCTTGGAAGGTCATTAGGTTGTAAGGGTAGAGCCCTATGAATGGGATTAATGCCCTTATAAGAGACCTCAGAGAGCCCCTTTGCCTCCTGCCATCATGTGGGGTGACAGTGAGAAGGCACCGTCTTCAAGACAAAAAGTAGTCCCTCACCAGACACTAAATCTGCTGGTGTCTTGATCCTGAACTTCTCACTCTCCAGAATGGTGAGAAATGCCTTTGTTTTTTTTTAAGCCATTTGGTTTATGGTATTTTGTTATAGCCCAAATGGACCAAGACAGTTACAAAGTTATATACATTTATGAAAATAGATTTAATTACACATTTAATGTAGGCAAATTGCCTTCCATATAAAATAATTATACAGAGAGAAAGCTGAAGCATCATCCTTGTGGATAGGAATTGAAAGAACTGGGCAAAAGGTATGGTGTGAAACTGGATATCATTACTATTTCCTATTCTATTTACTTTCTAAACGGATATATATTTGTCTAGAGATTGAGAGTAGTTTATGTGATTTCATAAAGTTGTAAAAAACAGAAGAAGCAGGTATTGAGAAGGGAGTGACTAAAATTTTCTCCAGGCAAGGCATGGTTCTCAGGGCAAATCACAGTATCTTTCAGCATATCTGTACAGGCAAAATTAGGCTAAAACTGTCACTGTTCGCAGTGTGGAATTGGAAGAGAGAGGATGTTAAGGGTAACATAAAACATGGAATATACTTATAGAGTAGGAGTTGGGTAACTTCAAACTATTTTTCTTATTTTTAAATTTATAAAATGAAAGGAAACAAAACAATAAGAAAGGGGAGATGGGGAAAAAGAAAAATCCTCCTTCTTTTCTTAATTCCATTATCCAAAATAATAACCAACAACAGTGTCTTAAGGTGTCAGACACTGTTCTAAGTGTTCTAATATCTAACTAAGATATTAAATTATTTAATCCTTACAATATCTTCACTTGTGCTGAGACTAATATACTTGCCTGTGGTCACACAGCTAGTAAACACAAAGCCAAGATTCCAGCTCTAGCACTCTGGCTCAAGTATCCATGCTACACAATTATACAAATACGTAAATCTGTTAACCATTATGAAATGTACTAAATAGAAACACTTGCTAGTTGGGGGATATGTTGGTATTCATTGACTGAGTATATGTATATAAGATTTACATGCATTTTATTACAAATTTCTCCATTTCAGTTACAGAGTCCTCTCTACCAGGAAAAAGCCTTTAAAAATTATTCTGAATAGTTTTGTCTTGGTTTTGAGACTGGATGTGGTATAAATAAATATAATTTTATGAAATTAATGTATTTTTAATTGCTAAAAATTTCATAAATTTGAAAGAATTACAGAAGACTATATCTACAACTGGCAGAGAACAAACGTTTATTTAAATTATTCCACTTAGCAAAATGTTTCCCAGTCAATTGATTGGAGGGAAAAAAGACATTTATGAAGAATGTATGCTTGGGCTACATTGTAAATTACTATGGTTATTTATCTTAAACTTTCTTCATCAGTGTCTCTTTTTTTAAAGTTATAAAAAGAAATATTTTACTTACAGCTATAGAAAGGGAAATCATGAGAGAAAACCTACTTGTACATCATGGTTTTTTATATACTGTTTTTTTAAATTTTTTTTTAAATTTCAGCATATTACAGGGATACAAATGTTTAGGTTGCCCCACCCGAATCAGAGCTTCAAACGTGTCCATCCCACAGATGGTGTGCACGCTGCACCCATTAGGTGTGTATATACCCATGTCCTCCTCCCCCTCCCATCTGCCTGACACCCGATGAATGTTATTACTGTATGTGCACTTAAGTGTTGATCAATTAATACCAATTTGATGGTGAGTGCATGTGGTGCTTATGTTTCCTTTCTTGTGATACTTCACTTAGTAGAATGGGCCCCAGCTCTATCCAGGATAATACAAGAGGTGCTAGATCACCATTGTTTTTTGTGGCTGAGTAGAACTCCATGGTATACATATACCACATTTTCTTAATCCACTCATGTATTGATGGGCACTTGGGTTGTTTCCATATCTTTGCAATTGTGAATTTGTGCTGCTATAAACTTTCTAGTGCAGATGTCTTTATTATAGAATGTCTTTTCTTCCTTTGGGTAAATGCTCAGTAATGGGATTGCTGGATCAAATGATAATTCTACTTGTAGCTCTTTGAGGTATCTCCATGTTACTTTCCACAGAGGTTGCACTAGTTTGCAGTCCCACCAGCAGTGTACGAGTGTTCCTATCTCTCCACATCCATGCCAACATTTATTGTTTTGGGACTTTTTGATAAAGGCCATTCTCCATCATTGTCTCTTTTTAGAAACTTTAAATATGGAAGAAAATTCAAATCACAGACTCATAAGTTAGTGTGAGAAGAAGCCTTAGAGGTGAACCTGTAGTCTA
>CAUYRT010038964.1:0-74672 GCA_963574885.1 Lepilemur ruficaudatus
GTGGACACCACCACCATTTGAGCACCATAGTGTTAATCAGTCAGTACCAATTTGATGGCGAGTATGTGTGGGGCCCATTCTTCTTGTCTTGTGTCACCTCACTTTGAATAAAGGGCTCAAGCTTAATCCAGGATAATATAATTTGTATTATTTAAAATTTGCTCTTAATTTAGTAACTCATTATCATATTGAAGTTAGAAGTAAATTTTGGGGGAAGGAAGATTCTAAACAATATTCGGTGGAAAACTTTTCTGTGCAGAAGTTTGCACTCAGGTAAAGGAAGAGATGGTGCATAAAGTATAGTCAAAGGGCCTGACAGACAACATAGTAAGCACTTAATAAATTACAGTTCTTCTGAACCATTATTAGCAATAGTAGTAAGAATAGCAGCAGCATTAGATTATCCAGATTTAAATGTCAGGTTTTTTAACTCACTAGCTGTGTGACATTGAGCAAAGAGCATAATTTCTTTGAGTGTCACTTGGGGAGGACTGAAATCAAAAGGAGCTATTAGTCAAGTGTAAAGTGCTTCACAAATGCTTTATGGTTTAAAAACTATAAAATGTCATCCCTCTGCCTTGAATTGCCCCTTTCAGTATGCCAAGAAAATCAAATCTATTATTTGGCCACATTATACGTGGAATGTTGTGCTTACATCATATTTAGGGTTGCCATATAAAATGCAGGACGCCCTGTTAAATTTCAATTTCAGAAAAACAAATAAGTTTTAGTGTATGTCCCATGTACAAATACTATAAAATTATTTGTTTATCTAGAATTCGAATTTAGCAGAGCATCTTGTATTTATATTTCCTAAATGTGGCAACCCTAATTATATTTTAATGGAGAAGTTTACAAACTGGGGCACAATTCCTTGATCTAGTATGATTGGTCTCATCTTAGAGATGAGAAAACTGACTATAGGACCTCTATCATTCATTTCAAACCTGGCGGTTTTATATCTGTAACAGGAAAAGGAAGCAGATGGAAGCGAGCTTGCTTCAAATTCCAGCATTACTACTTCCTACCTATGTGAATTTGCTTAAGTTAGCCTTGGTAAGCTTTAGCTATTATTATTATCATCATATAGAGTTTTCTTCTTTCTAAGTCAATTACAGTCAGCCCTCTGCATTTGTGGGTTCCGCATCCCTGGATTCAACCAACAGTGGGTGGAAAATATTTAGAAGGACCCAATTGCATCTGTGCTGAATATGTGCAGACATTTTTTCTTATTCCGGACACAATACAGTAAAAAATGATTTACATAGCATTTACACTGTATTAGGTATTATAAGTGACCTAGAGATGATTTAAAGTATACAAGAGAATGTGTGTAATAGGTTATATGTAATATGTAAATACTGTGTTATTTTATATCAGAGGCTTAAGTATCCTCCGATTTCAGTATCTGAGGGAGGTTCTAGAACCAATCCCCCACGGATACTGAGGGACAGTGTACTGTATCTTTAATGGATTTGCATTACCCCATTTTTAGCGCTCATTTCTGACCTGTATTATCTAAATTTTAATTTTCTCTCTGCAAACAGAACAAATGCAGCATTCTAGTTCTTGACCTTTGTAGCTCAGACTAAGTTAAGTTTTCCTGAAGGATTCTTCCTTTTCTTGTTTATAGTCTCTGAGACCCTAACAGGAACTCCAGGCTCATCAGCCACACTTGAGAATTTCACGCTGGTAGAAGGAGAGGTTTCAGAGTCTGTACTGTACGGTCGATTATTTTGAGGCTGTAGAAGCCTTTGGTTGCTGCCCATACATTTGTTGGTGTCAGAGGGAAAGTTAAAGCTATAAGTTCTCCAAGTCATTGAAGGACCGGACTTAAAAGGAAGAGGAAATTTTGGAGTTTAGAGTTAATATCTCCTCCTTCCCTCCACTCTGGGAGTGGGAGAGGGACTTGGTCTGATCCTGGCTACAGATACCTCCTATTCACTGAGCACTGCCTCTCTGTTCCAGATGATGTGCTGGGCATCTCATATCCAATAGCTCATCTCATCCTTACATAACCCTGGGAAACTGGCGCACGTTATCCTTATTATAATGGGCGAGGAGATGTTCCCATATGACTAGAGTAGCCTAAAAATCCACATTTGATTCCTAAGTCATGGGAAGAATATCAGTTGTCTACTGAAATTGCTGCTTAGTGAATAATTTGTTAACAGTCCCCAATTAGCCTATTTGTTTGCTTGGGGCTTAAGACGGTGATCTGCATAGATGTTTTTCTCCCAGAGATGTGATCCATCAGGGAGTTTGATGGTGTGCTTGGCACTTTCCTTTCTTTCCCTGGGGGAGCTGGTTTTCTATAAGTCACCAAGCAACCAAAATGATTCTGCATTGTTATTTTAAATAGTTTGTAAAACATACACATAGCACGTGTCTTAGTTCGGGCTGCTGTAACACAATACCATAGATTGGGTAGCTAAAACAACAGAAATTTGTTTCTCACAGTTCTGGAGGCTGAGAAGTCCAAGAACAAGGTGCTGGTAAATTCAGTGTCTAGTAATGGCTCTCTTCTTGGTTTGCAGTTGGTTATTTTCTCATTGTATCTTAACATGGCAGAGAAAGTGGGGGGGGAGTGAGTGCGCATGAGCACACACATGCATGCGCTCTGGTCTCTTCATGCCCTTCCTTATAAGGGCACTAATCCCACTCGTGAGGGCTCTACCCTCATGACTTAATTACCTCCCAAAGGTTCTACCTCCTAATACCATCACATTAGGGGTTAGGGCTTCATCGTATGAATATTGGGGGACACAAACATATAGTAACATGTTCATTGTTTAAGTTAAAATACAAGGCTATGATATATATGTATATATAAACAAACCATAATCTACCCTCTCCCAGTAAGATATTAACATTCTGATGTAATGTCTTCCAGACAGATAGGCAGATAAGGATAGAGATGGATTGATAACATATAAATTTTAGATGTTATTTTACAGAAACAGAACCACATGAAAAAAACTATTTTGGAATCAACTATTTTTTTTCACTTATTAAGTGAAAAAATCAGTATTACTTATTAATAGTATGCCTTCCTAAAATATATACCCTAAAAGAACTTACATTTTTGATGCAGAGATGGTCAACATATGTATAATAATCTTTAAGAATATTATAATATATTAAAACCTAAATTACATGGTAGAGATTCTATATTTTTAGACTATTACATGTAGGTCTCTTCTGGAAATACTACTTGTGATTGATAGCAATCCATATTCTACTTTCACTTAATTACACAATCTCCCTGGAGAAGAAAAAGTAGAATTAATTATGGCAATTCTTCAGTCCTTATGAACAGGACCCTCAGCTTTTATAGCTGCCTCATATCTGGGTGAATATTTTCTAGCATGATTTTCTGACTTAAATTTGCCTTGAAAATTTTCTTGGGTCTGTTGAAAGACAGAATCTGTTCTTACGCTTCGAAAGACACCAAGGCTGCGTGTCTTGACAATTTCACAGAGTGAAACAAAAAATTTAGAACTCAACTTGAAAATTAAATTCCAGAAGAACATGCCACTCTCCCCAACCCAACATACCAAGGGTTTTTTAGGCACCAGCTGTTGCTGCCCAACCAGGTGCATTTGCCCCCTGCACAGAGAAGAGCCAATGTACTGAGACAATTGGGGTTGCAATGGAGAAAGAGTTTAATAATTCCTCATAGTGCTAAGCAAGGAGCTGGGATGAAGTTTCTCAAATCCACCTCCCTGAGAATTTGGGACACAGGGTTTTTAAAGACTGTTTGGCGTAGGCAATTGTGTCTGCTAATGGGCTGTGTTCGGGGAGGAGCCATAGGATTGTAGAAATTGTCTTTTTTGCTGACCAGGTTCTTGGGTGGGGGTCACAAGACCAGTTGAGTCAGTTCCTCCATACGGGCCGCTGGTCTGGGTGGATCAGCCCTTCCACTGGAATGCTGGGCCTGGAAGATATCTCAGAAACTACCCTTAGGTTTCAAAAGGTGATGTTATCTATGGAGAAAGCTAAGAACATTTATGACCACCAGCTATGTAGCTACAGAGTGGGCAATTACAGAGAAGGAAACAGGGGGACAGGGGATAATTACTATCATTATTTTCAGCTAGGCTCATGCCTTATTTTTAGCTAGGCCCTTACCATAGTTCTCACCTTGTACCCCTTTTTATTAATTTGTAAAGGCGGTTTCAATGCCTGGAAAATTGTCCAGATTCTTTAATACCCCTGGTGATGAACAGTTTAAGTTGAAGTGATGGCTTCACTATAATGTACATATAAGTGCTTATTCTGGGGGTAGATTCCACAGAGATCTCTTCTGTTGAGGTCAGTTAAAGAAGCAGAAGAAATCATACCTGCTTGTGACAAGAGCTTTTCACTATATAGGGGCTCCATAAATGCTAATTGCTGGTTATGAAAGATAAGACTCTCCAACTTCCTCCACCCAATTTTTTGCTAGAGGAAGATTCCTTTTGCAGTAGGTGGCAATGGTAAAAACAGGGAGATCCATGTCCTTTTGCAGCAAATGTAGTGAAAGCAGCAATAAATGTGCCTTGAAAGACTTGAACTCGAGTCCAACTTTGTTGCATACTGGCCCATCAACCTTGGGCAAGTTATCAGGACTTGGTTTCCTCATCTGTAAAGCAGAAACAATGATCCTTGGCTTCTTCAGTGGAGAAATGCATACATTAAATGCATACATTCACAGGTAAATGCATTACCTGTGAAAGTAATGCATACAAAATGCTTTGTATACTATAGATCATTTATAGTAAAGACAGAGCTAAAGTTTCTTAAGGCATCCAGGAAAACCAGGTACTGTGCTAAATAAATACTTTGTATGTATTGTCTAATGCTCCAAATCCCTAGGCAGTAGATATCGTTGGTATTCTCATTTTACAGGTAAGGCACCTAATGCTTAGGTGCTTAAGTAACAATGCTTAAGTAACATGCCAAGACCACAAAGCTTGAACATAGCAAAGCAGGATGGAACACTGCATAATATTAATTATATAATTTTTTCTCAAAATATGTTAAGTATCATTGCATATATGATGTCTTTAGTAGAGGCACAAGGATATGTTAAAAAAAAATTATGCATTTATTTTCACATTAGCATATATATATATACACCTAGCATGTCAAAGTCCTGATTTTAGGGCCGTGACTTCTTAAGATAAGGGTAAAATTCCAAATATTCAATCTAAAGAAATAAGGTGATAATGCAACAGGTGATGCACAGGTATGGTAAAATCAGGGGTGTGGTAGAAATGACTAAAGTCTGTGATACACTGGCCTATGTCATTAAAGATGTAGTTAAATATAATATTACATACAACATTTAAAAATGCTATATATAGTCAGATTTTGGTGTTTTGTACACAAACGCCGTAGAAGGGTATAAAATTCAAATAAGGACTTACTTTATAAAATAAGCCCAAAGTATTCAACTTAAAATCAACAATAATAATAACAGCTGTCATTTAGTGGTGCTTACCATGTTTTAGACGTTATGCGTATAGCCTAATTTAAATCCCAGGTTCCATTTGCACTCAAAGAGGCTGTTTGAGGAATGCCAAGAAGCTCTGGATCTACTATGGCCAATATAGTAGCCTCTAGTCACATGTGGTCATTGAGCAGCTGAAATGGGGAGAGTCCAAATTGAGATGTGCTATAAGTATAAAATATACATTGGATTTTGAAGATTTCATATAAAAAGGAATATGAAATATCTCAACAATTTTTATGATGATTACATGTTGAAATGATAATATTTTAAATATATTGAACTAAATATGACATTTCATTAAAATTAATTTTGCCTGTTTATTTTTCTAAGGTATCGGAACATTTAAAATCACCTACGGGGCTCTTAATGTTAGCTCGAGTTATATTTCTGCTGGACAGTGCTGCTCTAAATGAGGTGTGCAGTTTACCCTCGGCTTGTGTCTGGGCTGCACCCCAGGTTAGAAGGTTTTCAGAAGGGAAGATGAGGTTTTTCCTTTGGTTTAATTAGCAGGTGCAAATGTAAACGTATCCAAGGTTCAACCACTCTGATTTTTCATTTGCATTTTCCTACAGAGGCCACCAGCTGCTGAAAAGCCAGAGAGGAATAAAGAAGTCTGCTTCTTGCTGCTTTAGAGCCATTAAACTCTTAAGGCAGGACATTGCCCCTTGATTCAGTGTGCAAATAACAGAGGAGTTTAATTAGCATCCGTGTAGTTACACTGATGTAATCTCACGGGGTCAAGGCAAATTATTGTCGTCTGGGGCTTAAGTGCATGCAGGATGGGTAATTTATTCGTAGGTGAGGTATAGCAGTTTTCTAAGAAGTCTCTCAGAGAGTGAGCACACAAAGCTTTGGAGGGTAATTATTATCGCAGCAACAGATGTCGTTAAGAGCGGCAAGCACATAGAAGCAGAGTGCAAGCTGACCTCACTTTAGTTCTAACAGGTTTAAGCAGCTGTGACCCAGAGAAAGAAACCTTCCTTTGTGGCAAATGACCCAATCTTTTCCCAGTTTTGCTTTCTCCTTAGTCAAATGGCTTTAGCAAGACTGTCCTCAAGCAAAACAAACCCACATGTGCACTGTTAAAAACAGAGTCAAAATCTAAACACCAACCAGTTCTGAGGCTTGAGTAGGCAAAGCCAACACCAGTGCCTCCCACTCACCTAGTCGCTTTCCCTGTAGTTTCTTGTTCTACCTTGTGGTCAGCATCTTGGAGTTGGGAGAAGGGGTGCTGGCCTCGGAAGAGAACACTCAAGTTCAAGCGCTGTTAAATGAGTTTAGTAGCTTTCTGTCTTTGGAAAAGTCACGTGACTTTCCCCAGCAGCTGGCTGTTAACCACCTCAAAAATGTCATCAAGTACATAAGAGAACCTGGAAAACTCTGCCCGGGGGCAACTGTGAAGCATTTTTTGTGACTAAACTCTTTACAGGTTTCATGTCTTAGCTTTTGGCTTATTACACTTTTGCTTTGTGAAAATAGTGAGTTAAAATTTAGTGAAAACCCACTGTGTGTTAGGACTGTGCTGCTTCCCTCTGTTTTTTTTTAGTTTTTCTACTGTGATATATTACATACTTACTGAAAAATAAACATACATCGTAATGGATTTTTGATACTTTGGCTTCCTGTGGTTTCAGTTACCTGCAGTCAACACCAGTCTGAGCTATTAAATGGAAAAATACAGAGATAAACAATTCGGAAATCTCATGCCCTCCTCCTCTGTCCTGCCCAAGACATGAGTCATCCCTTTGTCCAGCGTCACCATGCTGTCTACACTGCCCGCCCGTTAAGTCACTTTGTAGCCATCTCGGTTACCTGATCACAAAATGAAGAAGAGTGAGCACAGAACAATAAGATATTTTGAAAAGAGAAAGAGAAAGAGATATCACATTCATATAAATTTGATTTCAATATATTGTTATAATTCTATTTAATTAATATTAATAGTTATTGTTAATCTCTTGTGCCTAATTTATAAATTAAACTTTGTATGTATAGGAAAAAAACATAGTATATGTATGGTTTAGTATTGTCTAAGGTTTCAGATATCCACGGGGGGCCTTGGAACATAACCCCTGCAGGTAAGGGGGGACTACTGTTTTATAAAGTGAATATCTGCATAACCATAATCTAGATTAAGAAACAGCATTTCCAGCACCTGTGAACCCCCAAAATGACTTGACTCATTGACAACTCCCTTCATCCCCTTAAGGGGTAACCATTATTCTGACTTTATGATATTCACTTTCTTTCTTTTCTTCATAGTTTTTAACACCAAAGTATACATCTGTAGACACTATGATTTGTTTTTGGCTGTTTAGGAATTTTAAATAACCAGATCTGTATAGACTCTGTGTCTGTTCTTGCAAGACATCATGTTTGTGACAGTCATTCATATTGTGTCTAGCTATAGTACTTTCATTTTTATTGCTATTTTCCATTCTGTGAATACGCAGTGATTGATTTGTCCAGTCTGTTGTCGATAAACTTTTGCGCTGTTTCTAATACTGCTGTGAACATTCCTGTATATTTTCTTTGGTGCACCTGAATATGCATTTCTGATTGGTATATTTCTAGCAGTGGAATTGTTAGGCCACAGGTTATGGACATGATCAATTTTAGGAGATATTGCCCGATTTTCCCATTTGTGTTTTTATCAATTTATATTCCTACTAGCAGAATTAGAGAGGTCCCCTTTTCACATCCTTACCAGCAGTTGGAATCATCAGTTTAAAAAGTTTTAGCCAGCTTGGTGGATGTGTATAGTGGTATCTTTTTGTGGTTTTAATTTGTGTCCCCCTGATGGATAATGAGCTCATTTTCATGTGTCTGGTAGCCATTTGGATATCTTTTTTGGTGAAGTGACTGCTCAACTCTCTTCTTGATTTTTCTACTAAGTTTTCTATCTTTTCCTTATTGATTTATAGTACTTACTTTTATATTTTAGATAAAAGCCCTATATTGGTTACATGTGTTAAAAATACATTATTCTTTACTCTGTGACTTGTATTTTCATTCTTTTAATGATGTTTTTCAATGAACAGATGTTTTTAATTTTCATGTAGCCAAATTTATGAAACTTTTATTTTATGGTGGTGATGTGTTCTCTTTAAAAAATCTTCTACCCTGAGGTTGTGAAGATATCCTCCCACATTATCTTCTCAAGGTTTTATCATTTTGCCTCTCAAATTTAGATCTACAGTCCACCTAAAATTGATTTTCCAAAATAAGGTATAAGTTGGGGTCAAGTTTCATTATTTCTATATGGATAGGCAATTGTCCCAGCACCATATATTTCAAAAGCTATCACTACTCTGTTATTCAACAGTGCCACTATTCTAACCTAGGTTTTCCTGAAAGCAGATCCCTGAGGGATAGGCTTTCTTGGAGGTCATTTATTTGGCAGCATGATACCAGGTGGCAGAAGTACAAGACAGGGTGATGAAACAACAAAACAGAGAAAGCTAATGCAAGGATATTTAATCCAACTGGCTACCGCTCTAGGTCATTAGTGCTCAATCATTGTAAGGCGCCTCATGAAATGCAATTCAGAGTTCTCTGCCCTGGGACAAAAGGAAGAAACAATTCTCCATTTCTCCACTGGATCTTCCACTGGCCAAGGCTGGCTCCAGGGGTGTGAACTCCCCTCCACCTCCAGTTATGCAAGTTTGAGTGTGGGCATCCCATACTTTGGTGTTAGGGAAATCCTAGGGCAGGAAGAAAGAGGTATGTAGAATGGGCTGAAAGCCAGATGTGGGTGGTTGCACTTGTGTGTTGGTGGTCAAGATCAACATGGCTGTGGCAGTAGCAGGCTGGAGTAAAATGTGGCTCTGAGAGAATTTTGATGTGGTTCACAAGATGTTCTTTATTCTAGTCCATTGCTCTGTTCATTAATATCTGTGTTTGAGCCAATGCCTCACTTTATTGAAAACTGCAGTTCTGTACCAAGTTTTTGTATTCAGTGGAGCAAGTTCTCTGATTTTGTTCTTCTTCAAGAGTATTTTGGCCTAATGTTGGCCCTGTACATTTCTAGAGTCAGCTTGTCAAGTCCCACAAACAAATCTCTTCAGATTTTTATTAAAATTACCTTGAATCTATAGATCAGTTTAGTGAAATGTGCTATCTTTACAACATTGAGATTTCCATGGACATAGTTTATCCTTCTTTAATTGCTCTTAGTAATGTACTCTAACTTTTCTGCAAATAAGTCTTGCACATTTCATATCAGATATATTTCTAGATATTTGCTTTTTGTTTTTTAATTTTTTAACTTTGTGCCTGCTATATAGAAAATAAATGGATCTTTTTATATATATTAATATATTCTAGCCAGGTTTTTGTATCAAAATATAATCAAATGCTTTTCGAAATTTTCTCTTTTTATCTGTTTTTTTTTTTTTTTTTTTTGAGGGGGGAAGAGTTGTTGAAGATTAGTGCCATTTATTTCCTTAAATGTTTGGTAAAAATCTTTGTGGGTAGGTTTTTAAATTGTGGATTTAATTTATTTGATAGTTATGGAACTATTCAGGTTTTTTATTTCTTTTAGAATTATTGTTTTTAACATGTATTTTTCTAAGAATTTGTCCATTTGTAGTGAATTCCTATAATTTTATGTTGACTTAGCATCCATTTTGAATATAAGTCAAAGCTTCTCACACGAGAAGTAGGGTTTGGGCACTCTTGACACAGTTTCCATTTCTCTGCCTCCTCCCAGTTATTCAGTGTGATCAATCCAGATATCTGCCTTATACAACCGTCTGTTGGTGACCACTTCTCTAAGGGACAGCTAGATGCAACCTACTTGATTTGCCTCACTAACACCCACACCCAGCATGGACTGCTCAGATATGCTGTAGTGACCACCTCTCAGTTGCAGGATGACTCCCTATCACTTGTGCCTGCTCACTACAAACAACCAATTAAAACTCCCCGCAGGAAATGTGCTTGGGTAACACCCTGGACTCACCTCCTCTAATAATTTTTATGCATGTGTTGAGATGACTGTGTTGTCCGCCATTAGTCTGTTAGTGTTGTGATTTCTTTAGATATTCTGATTTTGAAACAATCTTGCATTCCTGGGATAAACCCTGCCTGAACGTGGTTTGTTATATTTAAAATACTGCTGGATTCAGCTAATGGGTATTTTATTTTGGAATTTTACATCCAGTTTATAAACATTGAGTGGTTAATAATTCTATTTTCTGATACTATCCCTTTCTATTTTTGGAATAAAAAATGTCCTGATCTCATAAACTGAGTTGGGTGGTTGCCTTCTTTTCCTAATCTTTGAAACAATTTGCATAAATTATAATTTAAATGTTCTTTGAACATTTGTTAAATTCCTTTCTAAAACTATCTTGGCCTGGAATCTTCATGGGAGAGAAATTTTAAAAATATTTCTAATTGCTTAAGGTGAGAAGGAATGATTTGCTGGGTTAGCTTCGTCTGCCATTCTGGAAAAAAAAAAAATCCCAGTTTTCTATATATTATATATTTTTTCCCACCAAGAGTAAACAAAGATGCTTCTTTGTGAACCTTTAAAATTTCAAATAAAAAAGGTACTGATCAATAGAGCATTGAGGAGATGAGATGATCTGTCTGTATTCAGAGGCCTGTGCTTGTCATTGGGAAACTTTGTTCTCCCGGCAAAAGCGGTACTGTTATTTGATCCCTGCCCCCAAATATTGGGCATCCTCATTCCTGGTGTGTCTAATAATCAATAACCAGAGCTGACATTTAGTGTACCTACCTGCTGCCCTTTATATATGATCAATAATAAACTTATGAAAAAATTTTTTATTGTTTATATATTTTACACAGGAAGAAAAATAAATGATTGGAGAAATGTAATAACTGGGCCAAGGTTACTTGATTGACAAAGTGGCAGAGGAGGGTTGTGAAACCAGGTGTATCTGCTTCATGACATCATGGTTGGCATTTCGGAAATATTTGCTGTTTCCCTTTAATCCTTGCTTTAGTACACAGTCTCCAGCTGAAGAATTATTTGTCAAACCAATTTTCCCTCTAGCTTGATTTGATTTTATTAACTCCTTTTATAATCTCTTTGGCAAAAACAATGTTTGCAATGTTTTGTTTAGGCAAAAGCAGTGTTAATATTCTCCATGCTGTTCCTGCTTCTTTTACTTTCTCCTCCAAGTCATCTGTGTAATAGTCTTTTGTTTCTTTGGCTGGATTTATTAACATAGTCTCAATAGATGCATTTAGTTGAACAAAGAATATGATTAACTTTTTTCTTTAATCACCATCAACTGATCATATGACTGAACAAAGCTTTTGAGTCAAAATGGCAGAACCATTGGAAAGGCTTGTTTCACTCTTTCTGTTTTCCAGTAGCTTCTGCGTCAGCACACGAGGGAGGCAAGATTAGTGGGGTCTGTCAAAAGTACCATCTTTGTATCAGAATGACTTTATTGTGGATCCCAGCTTCACCATTTTTAATGGGGACAAGGGGAACTTAGCAAATTGCTCCATGTCTATAAGCCAGGCACTGTCTGACATACTTCTTCCTCTTCTTTTAAATTTTTTTATTTTTGGAGATATAATTTATATGCCATAAAATTCACCATTTAAGAAGTGCAGTTAAATGGTTTTTAGTATATTCACATGGTTGTACAACTATTACTACTACCTAATTCTAGAACATTTCATCATCCCAAAAACAAGCTCTGTACCTGTTAGCAGTCATTCCCCACTCCTTCCTTCCACAGCCTCTGGTAACCGCCATTCTACTTTCTGTCTCTAGGATTCTGACTACTCTAGGGACCTCATGTGAGTGGAGTCATATAGTATTTGTCCTTTTGCGACTGGCTTATTTAACTCAGCATGATGTCCTCAGGGTCCATCCATGTTGTAGCATATATTAATATTAGTATTTTGTTCTTTTTATGGCTAAATAACATTCTGTTGTATAGATATACTGCATTTTGTTATCCATTCATCAGTTGATGGGCATCTGTGTTGTTTTCATTTTTTGGCCATTATAAATAATGCTTCTGTGAACCTTCATGCACAAGTGTTTGGGTGAACATATATTTTTATTTCTTTTGATGATAGGAATGGAATTACTGGGTCATATAGTAACTATAAGTTTGTGAGGCCAGGTTGTTTTCCGCAGTGGCCTTACCATTTTATATTTCCACCAGCAAAATATGAAGGTTCCAATTTCTTCACATCCTCACCAACACTTGTTATTTTTCTTCTTCTTTTAAAAATTACAGCTATCCTAGTGGGTATGAAGTTGCATCTCATTGTGGCTTTGATATGTATTTCCCCAACGACTAATGATGTTGAGCATCTATTCATGTGCTAATTGCCATTTGTGTATCTTCTTTGGTGAAATGTCTATTGAAATCCTTTGCTTATTTTTAAATTGGGCCATTTGTGTTTTTACTGTTATAAAAGTCATTATATATTCTGGATAGTAGTTCCTAATCCAGTATATGATTTGTGAGTATTTTTTCTCATCTGTGTGTTGCATTTTTACTTTCTGGATAAATGATACACCTAGATGTAAACATATTTAATCTTTTGGTATCTTTCTGAAGTAAGCAATATTAGCTCCATTTTAAAGCAAAGGAAACAGAGTCAGAGAGGTTACATGGCTTGCTCAAGGTTACACAGCTAGTGAAAGGCAGGAGCTAGATTCAAACCTTATCTTTGGTTCAAAGCCCATGAACTTGCTGACTGTGCCTGTTGCCTTGCCACAAGTTAGCAATGTATGATTTGTGACCAACCAAAAAGTATAGATACAGCTGTAGATTCAGACAAGGTATAAACCTTGTCTGGGGAAATCTGGGGGAACCCCAGGGAATCAGAATTTCAAAGGAATAGGTAGAAGGGAACATGGAACATCCTTGGGACAGAAAATATTGTTAGCAATGGCTTTAAAGTGGGAACACAAAGTTGATTCAAAGACCAATAAATAAACTACTGGGGCTGAAGTGGAGGATATTGTGGGTAACAATGGGAGATGAGACTAGAAAAGTAATTTACTGTCAGATGATGGAGAGTCTAGATGTTATTACCTTTTTTGGGTTTTTTTGTATGTTTTTTTTGTTTGTTTGTTTGTTTTGTTTGTTTTTTGCTGCAGGCAGGCAATGAGAAACTGTGGAAGGTTTTCAAATTGTAAAGTTTTAGTGCAATTAGTCTAATGAAGTAGACAAATGGAGAGAAGGACTAGAAAAAGATGACACTGATAGAAGTAGAATGCAGATTTGTTATGAAATGATAAAAGCCTGGTGGAAATGGTAGAGATAAAAAATAGAAAAGTATGAAGAGACACAAGAAACATTTCCTAGAAAGAATCCATAAGTCATGGTGAGTTACTACATGCATAAAAGAATATACAAGTTAATTCTATAAGATAAATATGGAATAATCATAATAAAAACAATACCAGGCATTGAATGAGTATTTTTTATTTGCTGGGGGAAAAGAGAAACACCATGGGCAATTAGTCATGATGAACGTGTAGGGATTTAATTGGAGGAGGTATTCAAGGTGAAGAAAAGGTTGTGCTAAGTGTTTTGAATGTGTTATCTTGTTTAATCTCAGCAACCTGCTGTCCCCAACCCCCCCCCCCGGCTGGCCATAGCTGGGACCAGTCTGTGGCCTGTTAGGAACCCAGGGGTGCATCACCACCTGAGCTCCACCTCCTCCCTACCCCATCCTATGAAAAAAGTGTCTTCTATGTAACTTAGGAACCAGGGACACAGCAGGAAGTAAGCAGGAGGCTAGCGAGCAAAGCTTCATCTGTATTTACAGCCGCTCCTCATTGCTGGCATCACTGCCGGAGTTCTGCCTACCCCCCTGTCCCTGCACCCCATCCATGGCAAAATTGTCATCCATGTAACTGATTTCTGGTGCCAAAAAGGTTGGGGACCCCTGTCTGTGACAACCCTCTTTTACAGATGAGAAAACTAAGATTCAAGGAGGTCCAGCAGCTTGTCAAAGTTGCAGAGTTAGTAAGATATGATGAAGGTGAGGATCCAAGCCCAAATCTGTTACAGTACAGTGCAAGAAACCAGTTGAATCCATGGGGTGAAAACAATCACCAGCATAGAATAGGCAGAGTGAAAAGGAGACTGCTGGACCTCAAGGAAGGTGGAGGTGAGAAACAGGAGGATGGAACCAAGAAGAGGAAGAAGATGAATGGTCAGAGACTCAACAGGAGAAAGAGGATAGAATTAACAGGTGTGCAAGAAAGTCAAGAAATGCAAAGACTGAGAAAAGGCATTGCTGCATGGTGTCTTATAGTGCTTCTGGAAACCTACTTCAGAGAGAAGTTGTCTAGACTCACTCCAGGGGCTTGAGGTGTCAAGCAATGAGTAGAAAGAGAAAAGGCCATAGGTGTAGAGCATTCAATTAAATCAGTTGGACACTGTTTGGAGGGAAAGAGGACTGAAGTTAGAGGAATGCCAGTGTCTAGACATTTGTTTGGAGTGGATGGAATTCTGTGTATGTTTGAAGACGGAAGGAAGACAGGTGGATCAAACAGAAGCAAAACATTTCTAATCATGGCACTAAGGTATCAGGGGTTAGGAAAGTTTTATTATTGTTTTTTAAAGTCAAAAGCTAACATTTATTTCCAGGCAGTGTAATAGGCTTTTAATTCTCTCAATAGCCCAGCAAGGTAAATAGTATTACTACTATTTTTAGAGACAGTGAAACTGATCCTACTTTTGGAAGCCCTGGATTATTCTCCTATCTCTAAAATCACACAAAGGGGGTGATCACCTATGAGCTTATATTTAAGAACAATTCTTTCTGTGAGTTTTACTTGTAGGATGACAAAAGTGGAATACTATCATCTTTAATAAAAAAAAAACCAGGTAACACTACTGGGCATTTACCATGTGCCTAGCACTTTTCTGAGTGTTTTATATATTAACTCATTTCATTCTCCCAGACACCCTAGAAGGAGGTACTATTACAGATGAGGAAATTGAGACCAAGAGAAGTTAAATAATCCAAAATGGCAGTGGCGATGGTCTCAGAACTGAAATGCAGATACGTGATCTCACTCCAATGTTTGTGCTCCTAAATTCCCCACTAGACTGCCTTAGTATTGTGTTGTCCTTTAGGATTTCGAAAGCACTTTTTTATTTCTTTGATTTCTCGAATAACCATGTGGGATTTATTTGCACATTTTGACAAAGTGGAAACTGAGGCATAGGAAAGTTAACACTCTGTCACCAGTGAATAAAAGATTGAATGTGAAATGATATCCAGGTCTCCTTACTTTTGGAATTGTGTGTTTCTCTTTAAAACATGACATGGGGTAAAGGGCATCAAGGCTGGAAATGTGGTGACTCATCCCACCTCTGTCCCCTGCTGGCTATGTGACCACGGTCAAGTCCCTTTCCTAATCCAGCTCCTGGTTTTCCTCTGTAAAATGAAGGGGTAGGATTTGATGATACTCTGACTCTAGAGCAGTGAGGTGCAGTATAAACACAATCAACCCATCTATGTAACTGGCAGTCTTCCCTCAGCCACATGAAAAAGGTAAAAAGCTACTAGATGAAATTAGTTTTGATTTTATATATATATAAATAAAATTTAACCCAGTTTATCCAAATGAACATTTCAACGTGAAATCAGTATAAAAATTATCACATTCTATTTTCTTTTTTAGTACTAAGTCTTCAAGATCTGGGGTGTATTTTATGCACTCAACACATGTCAGTTTGGACCAGTCACATTTAAAGTGCTCAATAGCCACCAGTGGCTAGTGGCTATCGGACAGCACAGATCAGTACTTCAAGCAGCAAGTAGCACAGAGTCTCTTCCCCCAAGACAGGTAGCTGGAAGCAATCACAGCCAGCAATAGATGCTGTTAAGATATTTGTCTTCCCTTCTGCTTAGCTTCAAGTCCTCCTTTTCCTCAGGCTCCAAGGCATCTGCCTGCCTCAACTAAGCAGAGTGGGAAATTATGAATGATGACCCACTCCTTACAGCCTGCGCCCATCCGCAGTCGGTACCCGTGAAGCCCACACAACAAGGGCATCATCCTTCCAGGCTGACAGCCCTGGGACGATGACACTTGTAGTAAATTAAGTGGAATGTTGATGAAAAATGAAGTGTGGTCACAATCTAGTAGTGCTAGCACTCGGCAGAGTCCGCCGCGGCTGTTGACAGATGCCTTCCCTTTTAGATCTTTCCACGGCATTTGAGTGCTGGATCATCTATTATCCTGCACGTTATGTATGAGGACAGAAATAAAGCAAAATGGAATGCACACAATCCTTGTAAAGGCATATTTACTAGGTAGTGTCACCGTTTGTCTGGAGGAGGAAAGCCCATTGCGAGAGGGCATGCTTGTTAAAAACATCTTTGTAGTAAATGAGGGCTTTTTCATAGTTCAGAAGTACAGGTTAATTTTGGAAGAGCGGAGGGAGATTAGAATTTCCCTTTCATTAGTCAGGCAGGCCAAACTAGCAACTTTACCAAAAAAAAAAAAAAAAAAAAAAAACCCTAAAGAACAGGTTGAATGATTATTCCATTACAGTTGATAGAGGTCCTAGGTATATACTAGTCTACTTCTGAGCACACAGAATAGTGCATTTGGTCCATGGGGGTTTGTGACTCTTAGGACAATTCTATAAAATTTAAAAGGCATCAGTACCCATAATATTCATTATTAATATCCGTAAACAAAATTAACACTAGTGAATGTAGTAATAAAAAAAAATTAAAGATAGTGTAGCATTCCTTTCTGGTCAGGAATTGCTTTTGGAAGTGCACCTATTTGCAAATGTGATGGATTGATACAGATTTTATGTTGTATTAGAGCTGGGAGGAATCCTAATGATCATCTGGTGCACAGCATTAGAAACATGGTAATGCACACCTCTTACCCACGGCAGATGCTACTCATCAGTCCTTCTTCCCACTAAGCTTGAACATGGGCTCAACATTTTTCTCAATGAGGAGTTTGAGGCAGTAAATACAAAGGAGTCAGCATCTCCAAGGTGAGCCTCTTTCCCGCCCTCATCAAGTTCAACTTTCTCACCTTATACATGAGGAACATAAAGCTCAGGGAGGTAAGCTGCTTTCTCTAATTGCATTTGCCAGAAACCCCTTGGGGGAAGGAAGGTTGGAACCCAGGCATGCCTTCTGGGCCCTAGGCCTGTCTCCTTGCCCCTACATTCTACCTGTGGGAAGTTTGGGTGCAGGAAAGCTCCACCTATTGTGCAGAACTCTTGTTTCCCGAGATGATCCGTCACTGGCCCCGTGTCTATATTTTGTGGACGTAAAGACTAAATCCCACAGGGCCCCACCCATATCATCATACTCCCATTTTCTCATGCCATGGCTTTAATTCATTCTTCGCTCTGGTCATTCTCTGGTCACTCAGGCTTGAGTGTGTCTAAATCTGTCTTAGAGAGTGATCTCCAGACACAAACAAAACGCCCCAGTGTGGCTCACCCACTGCAGGGTAAGACACTCATCTGAGACAGAATATGGACTATTTGAAGGGTATAGAATAAGAGTTCCCAGAGTTGGGTCATTTACATACCATCACTGCAAATTTTTTTTTGCCACATATGTATTTGAGCTTTATTACTTTTTCTGTAATTACGTTTTAAAGCATCTACATTGTTTTACATAAATTTACTTTAAAAAGAAACTTTTATTATCACAAAAATACTTGGCATAAATAGAGGCAGCTATAAAGAGGAGCACAATGAACACAGAATAATGATATTCAATTCTAGTTCAATTCTGTGTTACCTGCCAAAGTCTCTTTGTTGAAAGGGGAGGTTACGGGTGTCAGGGAGTTGTTAAAAACATACCAGTATCAAATGAAGACTTTTTAATAATCAGAAGACTGGAAAGGAAAATGATAAAAGAATAATTCTCTGTGTGATCAGTGTTTTTTAAATATGTGCCCATGTGACCCTAACAACGTCACTTGTGCCACCTGGTGCAATCCCAGCGTCTGCCCCACCTCACCCCATGTGTCCTACACTCTGGAAAAGACAGATCCTGGCTACTTCTACCGGTGGATTTCCTCCAGGCTGTGTAAAGAAACGGTGTCCTCTTTTCTAACTCAGATGTGGTTCTTTCTCCAGGAGCCAATAGCCTTTCCTTCTTGTAGTCCCTGAGGCTTTTCCCTTTCTCCCCAGCTCAGTTTCTTTAATCCTGTGCCAGAAGCAAGGATGTTTCCTACATTCTGAGATAGTCTCTGTTATCGCGCCGAGTCACGTATTTCCCTCCTTGATGATTTCTAGGCTCTCTTCTGCCCAGAGTGATCTCTGAAACAAAATCAGGAAAACCTCACGCCCCAAGGAACAAAAGGGCACCCGTGCTTCCCTAGCGGCAGAGACCACGCAGACACGGTTGTCTTTTTGGGGTCATCTGGGAGATGCGGAGAGGCCTCCGTCCTGACAAACCGCTTTCCCTGTGTTTGTCATTTCAAGTCCCGCCGTTTGGGCTGCAGTTAAGAGCATGGGGCTCTGAAGTCAGACTCTCCAGGTTTGAACCATGGCTTTGAGAAAGTTAGTTAATATCTCAGTGCCTCAGTTCACTTCTCTTTAAAATGAGATTTAGACGACTGCCCACCTCATATGGTTGTTGTAAGAATCAAACGAATTGAGCCACATGAGGTACTTAGAAAACTGCACAAGCATGTAGGCCTCACTCAGGGACTGCTAGAAATATTGATGGCCATCATTATGTATTGTTTAAAGACATATTTCTTGTTTCCCTTTTTTTCCTGAAGGTAGGGGAGGAAAGGATAGGAAATATGTTATCAAAGAAGGAACACCGGGCTAAAAATTCTATCCCTAAATTCCACTCCTATCTAGGTGACAAGAGGCATTTTTTGAACCTTGTGTTTTGGGCTCTCTTGCTGTAAGAATGAAGAACATATTCATACTCACAATCTGAAATACTTGTAAGACAATCCTCCCAGCAGCCTTGTGAGAGAGCTCTTGATGATTAGCTCAGTTTTACAGACAAGGATCCTGAGATTCAAAGAGATTAAATGGCTTATCCAAGAATTAGCCAGTTCGAAAGGTGTGAGCTGTGTCATTCACATCTTCTTCTCTTTTGCTTACTTAAAAGGTAGAAATATAATGAAGACCTAGAAAATAAATGTTTTTAGAAAGTACAGATGGGAATCTATACTTAAGAGGGTGGTGGTAGCCAAGGCCATCTCACCCGCTCCCAGAGTTTCGTCCACCACTTACATGTCGATGATGTCTAAAGCTGTGTTACTATAATAAGTCAAGACCTTATTCCTGAACTTTGTATTTTTATTTCCAGCTGCTTTTTGAATTTCCCACAGTCACTTCTAACTCAGTCCAAATGGGTCTCATTATCCTCCTTTCCCAGTCCACTCCTTCTGTTCTTTTGACACCAGTTAATGGTATCATCTACCCCGCTAGGTGCCATCCAGATTCCCGGATTAGGGCATCCTGGATTAGGGCACGGGTGAAGGTGGAAACCCTTCACCCACGCTCCAATCAGATCACGCCAGTCTCCCCTTTTAAGTATTTCTACAAATTCTCCTAATAATTTGTAACACACTGACTTGGTTCAGGTCCCCTTCATCCTTTTTGTGACAGTCATCCTTTAGGGTGACTCTTCTGCCTCCTGTCTTGGACCTCTTCATGCTACATCCACTACGCTGCAGTCCGAGTGCTCTAAAATGCATGTAAGCAATGCCACTCTACTGCCAAAGACTAAAGCCTGAATACTGGGCATGCTACACCCACCCCATAGCCCTGGTCCTCATCTGTCCTCTAGCCTCACCTGCAGCATGGCTCCAACCCTGACACTCACTTTGCGCTCTACTTGTTCTGAGAAGCAGGTTCCCTGCACACCTCTCTCCTAGCTCTCTCCAGGTTCTTGAGGGAGGGATGTTGTCTCATTTATCCAAGAGGCAGTTTAGGGTAACAGTTAAGAGCATGAACCCTGGAATCACACTGCTGGAATTTCAACTCCAATTTAAGCTGTATCCGTGTGGGCAAACTGCATAAGCTTCCTATGACTCTATCTCATGATTCTCAAACTTGGCCACACTTTGGAACTACAAGGGAAGTGTTTTTTTAACAGACAATGATTCTTGTTGGGTCCTGCCTCTAAAAGTTCTGATTTAATTGGTCTGGGGTACAGCCAGGCTATTGAGAATTGAAAATCCCTAAGTAGTCTAATGTGCAGCCAAAGTTGAGAACCTCTACGCTATCTTCTTATCCCTAAAACAAGGATAATTATAGTATGTTACCTCCCATGGTTGTTTGATGATTAAGTGAGTTAAATAATGTAAAGGTCCTAGTACAATATTTGACACATGATATGCAATCAGTAACTGTGGTTTATAATTTATTTTAAAAGCAATGACTTTATTGTTAACCTCTTTTATTGTGGAATAAATCACACAGAAAAGTTATAAAACATAAATACACAGTGTAATTAATTATTATAATGCAACCATCGGTAGAGTCATTCCCTAGATCAAGAAATAGAACATTCCTAAACCTCAGAAGAACTCTTATATTCCTTCTTAATAATACTCCTCTTCCACAAAGGTAACCACTGTCCTGACTTTTATGGTAAACACTAATAGTTTATATTTTTATTACCTATATATGCATCCCTAAATATTATAGGCTAGTTTTATCTGTTTTCAAACTTGATTTCAATGGAATAATTTGATGTCTTCTTTTGCTCATTACAGCCATGAGATTAATCTGTAATGTACATATATGTCTATCTTCATGCTGTGTTGTTTGGATATGTCATGACATATTTATCCATTCTATTGTTGATGGACATTTGGGTTGTTTTCTAGTTCTAGTTTTGAGCTATTACACATAATGTTGCCATGATTATTCTTCTCCATGTCTTTTGATGTACATTTACAAGCATTTGAGTTGGATAACTCACGGAAGAGAAAATGCTACATCCTGAGATAGGTGTAGATTTAACTTTCATAGATAGTGGCAATCTTTTCCAAAGTGGCTTTACCAATTTACACTCAGTGCATGAGGGTTCCTATTGCCCCCAATGCATGGCATGTTCAGTCTATTTTTAGCCATTCTGGTGAGAGTGTAGTGGTTTCTCATTGTGGCTTTAATTTGCGTTTCCCTGATTACTAATAAGGCTGAGTATATTTTTACATGTTTACTGGCTATTTTATCATCTTCTTTTGGCCAGTGCCTATTCAAGTCACCTGTACATTTTTCTATTGGTTGTCATTGTCTTACAGATTTTTTAAAAAACAAGATATGAGATTCTTGGCAGTTTAAGTGTAGAAAATGTCTTCTTCAACTTATTGCTCTCTTTCTCTCTTAATATTATAAAATCCTTTGGTGAGCAGAAAATCCTAATTTTAATGTAATCCAATTTGTCAATTTCTTTGCAGTTAAAGCTTTTGAGTTCTGTTTAAGACGACTTTCTCTACGCTGAGGTAAGGAAAGCTATCCCCCTATAAGAAGACTTTCCTGTATCTTCTAGAAGCTTTGTTGCTTGGACTTTCCTGTTTAAATCACACATTTGTTTCTGGCATGAGATAGATTCAAGTTTCATTTCTTTCCATGCAGATATCCTGTTGACCAAGTACCAATTGTTGAAAATTCTCTGTAGGGCAAACTTGATAATGTATCAAATGTCTTTTATGTATAGGTTTATTTCTGGGCTCTCTTTTCTATTTGTCTAATATACTTTTTAACTACTGAAGTTTTATAATAAGCCTTTATATCTAATAGAGTACCCTCTCAACTTGGTCTTCTTCAAGAGTCCTTGTCTACTTTTTGCCTTTTGCATTTTCATATAAATGTTTGGATAAGCTTATGAAGTTACAAACACACATACATATACTTGAGTTAGAATTTTGATTGGTATTACATTGAACCTTTCAAGTAGAAAATTGACTTCATTACATTATGACACTTGTCTAAAAACATGATATATATCCCAATTTATTTGTCTTTCTCAAGTTCTCTCAATAATGCTTTAGAGCAGGCCTTAAACTTTAGTATGCCTCAGAATCACCTAGAGGGCTTGTTAAAATTCTGATTGTCAGTTCCCATCCCAGACTCTAAGTACATCTGGTGTGCTTGAGTATTTACGTTTCTAAGGAGTTCCTAGGTAATTCTCATGATGCTGGTGCCGTGATTATTCTTTGAGAATCACTAGTTTATTATTGTTAGCATATTGGTATTATATATATTTTATTAGATTAATCCCAAGGATTTGGGATTTTTGAAGGTATTATAAATTATAATTTTGTTTAAATATTATTTTCCGTTTATTTTTGGTATTTTTAATATTGACTTTGTATCCATGGACTTGTTATACTCACTTGGTAATTCCAATGATTTGTCCATAGGTTGTTTTGAGTTTTCTACATTAATAATAATATCATCTGCAAATAATACAATTTTATTTCTTCCTTTTCAATCCTTATTTTTCTTATTTCTTATTTTACTGGCTAATGGCTCCAGTTTATATAAATGGAACTCAATGGGAAATCTTAAAATTTCACCATAAATACTTGCTATAGACTTTTTTGTAAATACCTTTTTATCAGAATAAAGACATTTCCTTTTGATTCTCATTTCCTAAAATTTTTTATTGTGAAGAAGTGTTATTTTATCAAAAGGTTTTTATATATCCTCTACAATGTTTATATATTTTTTCTATATTATTATAATATGGCAATTACTTTGTTTGGGTTTTTAATGTTAAACTAAACTTGCATTCTTGAGATGAACCCAACTTGGTCCTGATATTTTATCCTTTCTATATATTGCTAAATTATGTTAGCAATTTATTTTTTTTTTGAATTTTTACTTCTATTTTCATGAGTGATTTTCTGTAACTTTTTTTTCTTGTAACATCCTTGTCGTGTTTTGTATCAAGATTATGCTGGCCTCAAAAGAGTGAACTGGGAAATGTTTCTTATTTTCCTACTCCCTGGTTTTACTTCATCCTTAAATATTTGATCAAATTCCCTGGTACAGCAACCTGATACCATCCTTGTGGGAACATTTAAAATCATAGATTCATTCTTTTGTTTAGAGTTTGCACAGAACATATACTCTCCTTTTGCATTCAAATTTATATTTCAGGTATGTCTCCTCTTTAAAGAGCTTTAAAAAATCTAGTTTGATAGTCTTTATTTTTTATTACAGAATTTAATCCATTTTTATTAATGTAATTTTATTTAGTGTATATTTGGGTTTCAATCTTCCATCTTGCTGTGTGCTTTCCATTTGCCACTCTTATTCTATGTTGTTTCTTCTCTCTTTTCATTTTTTTGTTCTGGGTTAATTATTGTTTTTTTTACTATTCTACTTTTTTTTTCTGTGATAAATCATTACTTTTAAACTGTGTTACTTTTTCTTGGGTTGTTCATTGTATTTCCTTGCCTCTTGCCTTTTGGTTTAGCAATATGATTTGCTCTGGCAAATAGAATGTTAGAAAACATGGCACAAGCAGGGGATGGAAATTTGCTTTTTCTTCTGCCATTGCTATGAGGAGAACATGCCCCAGCTAGCCTGCTGATCGATGGAAGATAAGACACATGTAGGGAAGATTTAGCCCCATAAAACTGTAACCTGAAGCAGGGGTGCCTGTGTTGACTCAGATTGATGACAATCAATGATGACTGTTTTAAGCCATTGAAATTTTATAGGTACTTTTTAATGCAGCATTGCTATGACAATGGATGATTGCTACCCCACAGCTGGACCACACCAGGTCACAGCTGAAGCCAGACTGGTCTCACCCATATAGCCTGTGGTGACTGTTGACCAGATACCTCTGATGTTTATTCAAAGCTCCAGGGATCTTTAGTCAGCAGGTGGTGAATCCTGCCAGGACTGGGTCCTTCCCTTCAGGGCAGTGTGTTTCATTCTGGTGCAGGGTAGGTCTAAAAATGCTGTCTAGGAACTAAGACCTAGAATTAGGAGTTTCAGGAGTCTGCTTGGTATTTTATTTTATGGAAGCTGAGTTGGTACCCAAGTTGCAAAAGAAAGTCCTTTGAACTCTTTCCTTTCCTTTTTCCAAGTGAAAGGAAATTCTTTCTGAACTTTACTGCCTGGAACTGGTGTAATAGAAGAATGGTCTGAAAAAGGGTTGAATGTTTTATGAGTTGTCTCTTTAAAATCTCCCCCACCCTTCTTGAGAATTAAAACCTACATTTCTGCCTGTGGCCAGTAATCAGAGGAGCAAGGGAGTTTCCTTTGTTCTTCGTACCACAGGAGATGGCTCAAAGGAATCATCAGTGGTGGAGGTCACAAGATTGTCTTCACAGGAGATGGGATGGATCAGAACCATCATCTATAGTTAAACAACACTAGCCTGAAGCTGAAAACCCTCTCTATAAAAGCTCTGTATTTCTGCTCATAGATAGGAAAATGGTACTTTAAGATGTGAGTCTGCCATTCTCCTCATTTGCTATCAAATTAATAAAACACTCTTTCCTTCTCCTTAAACCACTTGTCCTTGTTCTTCTGAAGCAGTCTCAGGAATAAATGCCAAAATTTTGGTGACATTGATGGAGGAGTGACACAAGTACTGGCTTGGCTACTGCTACTGGTTTCTTTCTGTGTCATGTGCACCCCAAGTCCACTGGCTCCAAGCCAGCACAGCCAGAGGAATTGCCCAAGGACTGCAGCATTTGTGACCTGACTGCCTTATTAATTTATTCCAGGCCATAAACTGATTTTGCAGACGGTAGTGGGTCTAACTGGAACTTGGGTTTGGGAGCAGAGGATTCCCCTCTGATCAGGCTGGTCTAAATGCTCCGTCCAGGGATGCTGGCAGAATTCTGCCCTGTGCTACGTTCGCCTGTGACAGGGTGCCCTTCGTTCCAGTGTAAAGTCCCATAGTCACTTCACTCTCCCTTCCCCTGGCACACAGATTCTCTCTCCATTTGCGATGCTGGTGCTGCGCTGCTGGGGCATGTGTAGACTTGGCATAGGCAACGCAATATTGTCTTTTCTGCCTTCCTCAGTGCTTCTTTTCTTAATATAATGTTAAAACCAGATACTGTGATTGCTCACCAGGTTTTTGGTTCTTCTGAAGGTGTTTCCTTGCATGGATAATTATTGAATTTAGTGCCCATGAGGATGGATGATTGCTGGAGGTTTCTGTTGGGCCATCTTGTTCTTCCCCTTCTCTTAATATAACGTATTGGTAAAGGACTCAGGACCTGCCTTTTTTTTTTTACTTTTAAAAATTCACTTATAATTGTTTCAAATCAAATGTACATTCAGGACAACTTGAATCTATACTTCCAGGTTGTAATCCTTAAGCTTGGCCCAAATAAATTATTTATATTAATTTTGCCTAAGCTTTTTCCTTTTAAGTCAACAGTATTAAACACAGTTTCTTAAAATATTTGTGAAGTAGCTCTAATATCTGGAGACCGCTGGAGATCTGCTTCTATTACATGTTGTTTCTGCTAGTCCTTGTTCATGTTTTCTTCTGCTCTGTTGTCTTTATCGTATGACTGATACCAAATTTGAAATTATTTTGAGGCCTAGAATGATGTTATGTTCCTTCAGAGAGAAATTTAATTTACTTCTACTGGATGTCTAGATATCCGGATTATCTGGAAAAACCTTAACCCAATTTTACAGCATAACATATTTTTGTCCACCCAGATGATTCAGAGTTGACCTGAAGCCCATTAGAAGGCTGTTTTAGTTTTCCCCTACTTTAAGCATACAGTTTTTTGGAGTCTAAACCAAAAATGAAGGGGATTGATCAGAGTGTCTATACTTGGCAGGTATTGTACGCCAAACTCTTGTTCCAATCCCCAGAAGGCTGTCAAAAGTGATGCTCAGCCTTTCACATGTCTGTTCCAGTTTTGCAAATGCCCTAAGGTCAAAGGTGGCTCCAAGTATCTGACTCATATCTCTGGAGTTCCTTCTCTTATATCTTGGTCCAATAATTTTTCATAGACTTACCACCACTCTGATACCTTTAAGCAGACATATGTATATCTTGTCCATATTTTCTGACTGTCTTCAGTAGGAGGGTTTGTTTGAATTATTTTGCCACTAATACTAGCATGATCCTCTTACCATAAGTGGAAACCAAAGTCTCCTAATTTTTCTCTATAATCTAATCTTTATTTCCTTGCTGGATCTTATTCTATTTAACTCCCACACCAACCATAGTGCCTAGAACATTTTTGGTATCTTTATTTAAAATGCTGGCTGGAGGATCTCAGTGGGCAGAATATTGAAGGGAGTTAAGAAAGGTGATGACAAACTATTTACAGTTTTGGTCAATTTTAGTGCTAAAAAATAACTGTAACCAAGTATGTATTTCAAAAAATTACTTCTTCCTCTGTATAAAATGTTTTGTCTATAACATTCATTGGACATGGTTCTTAGGCAAGTCACATAAATTGAGCCTCAGTTACCTCTTCTGCAAAATACAAGATGGAAATGGGTTAATTTGGTAACTTCTAGTTCTAAATTATAAGCACCACAGTGTAAGAGCAAAAGCCTCCTCTAGGACCTTGTGTGACTCTCTTTACATGGCGGTACCCTAATAAATATTTGTTGAGAGTGAATATTGTAATCTCTAGATGAGTTTTTCTTTTTATTATCCTCTTTGAGAACTGGTGGGCCTTCACTCCTGGGCCACCTATCTGAGAATGCTAGCACAATTGTTCATAATTTTTCCTCCATAATCACAGTGGGAATTGTAACATGTAAAAGTACCTGTTGGAAGGGAACAATAGTAAAGGAATGTCTTCTTATTTCTCCTAGAATTTAAGGTCACATTGTGTACCAGGGTTTCTGTACCCCAAGTTTGTTTGCACTAACTGGAAATATGATATGAGATTCCTTATGTCTAAACTTAACATATCAATTACATTACTAAGTGCTTAATAGACTAAAATGGACACTTGCTAATAAAAATACTTTTAATAAGAAGGTAAACATGGTATTGTAGGAAGCAAAAACAACTCTAATTAGAGTGACTCAAGTCACATACATACATATCCTCACGCAGGCACACACTGCAAAAGAAATCATTGACTAACTTCAGGTCTTATCTGCAACATTCAGTATGAACTTGGAACAAATCTCAGGAGGGAAATGCCAATCCAGGAATTATTTGTTCAGTAGTCTTCTAAGACCGCATAGCCACAGAATTATTTGGCTGAAATTGGTTTAAGAGAGTGGCTGGAAAATGAGGGTGACTTCAATATATAAGTGAAGGTTTGGTCCCAGATTTGCTAATATTAATTTTGAGACTTTCACTTCTCCAAGTATTTCTGGCTACAATGATTTTAGGGGCTGCAGAGCTCAATGAAATGACCACAGTAGGCAATAACTCTTTTTTTTTTTTTTTTTTTCACTTCTTAGCCATAGGAGTTTATTATCTTTCGGGGGGTATAAGCATCACCTTTTCAGATAAAACTAGAATCTTTATGAATGAAATCTACTTAGACTTCTCCAGGTTGAAGCAAACTGAAATCCTCTTATTTATAGAATGATAAGACAACTTGAGAATAATTGATATAGAATTTTCCTTATGTACAACAATATAAATTGTTAATGGAAACAAATAAACTAAATATCATGTATTCAAAAAAAAATTGTACATTAAAATGTAAAAGTTCACCTATTGCCAAACATCTAAAGGCTTACAAATATTTGGGCACTATGAGATAGGGAGTACAGGCAATAACTCTTGATTCCAATGAAAGGGCAAGCTCACATCTGCCCCCTTGTATCAGAATAAGATCCTTCATTGCTAGGTAGATAGAAGAGAAGTCTGACTCAATTCTAAGGGCTTCATTTGAAAAACCAGTTGGTAAGATCATCTTTTCAATTCAGTTCAAAAGACATACGTAAAGTTTAACTTGGGGCTTAAGAAGGCCCACAGTTTTGCTGGGGAGGAAGACACTGCCACACCAATTGAAAGTGTAAAATGAAGGTATAAAATATCATGAGCAAATGGGGACAGGGACTATGAACTCCAGCTCAGTGGGATTAAGAAAAGTTATTCAAGGTGTATGTTACAACTTCACTGTTGGCATGACTTAATATGCTCTCAAAATAGGAGAAATTGGTTCAATTTGATGAACTTTTGGTCCATCATTGCCATGTGTCAGTAGGATTAGTCTTACTCATAAGTGAAATCTGAATTCTTGCACCCTCTACCTCTATGCCTGACAAAAGCTTCACTTCCTTGCTTGGGTGGTTTGGCATTCTTTCTTGGGGCACAACCTTCTTATTTCATTGTTTAAGAAGGCTGAGGAAGGAACAGCATGAAATTAATTTTCACCATGAGATATGTGTTCATTGAGTACCACTGAGTCATAAGCATTGACACATGGCTCATCAAACCAGGAAAGGGACAGGGTTGTCTGTGGAGAGATGTGCTCCAGACCTTTGCATTTAGTAGTGCATATTGATCTTCACAAAACTTTCTATACTCATACAGGAACACATGGTTCTCTCCTTTCTAGAAAAGCCTATTGCATAAACTTCTGTGTGAAAGCTCATGCAGAGAAGACATAAATAAAGAACCACGTGAATATAGAAAAAGGAACAACTGAATTCTTTCTGGAGCGTTTATGAAAAAGATCCCAGGGCACTTGAGTTGGTCCTTAAAGATGAATTGGATTGTCCCAGGTTGGAAGGAGAAGTTACTTTATATAGGGGAAATAGTGCAAATTCATGGTTCTTCTGCATATGTCCTAAATCTTACAGCCTTTGGAGTTCTTTACCATTCGTTATAATCATGCTCGGCAGCTCAAGAAATGATTATTCATCCATCTTTACAACTGGTTTTACATAGATGGGCACACCTTGCCTAGCCAGTTACCATCCTTTGGACTGTCTGCTGGAAAAGCAGGGCCATCTGTTCTGACAGACATTACCCAGATAACCGCAGTGATGCCAAAGGCTTTTTCTTTCTCCTCTGACCTACTTAGCGTTCCACAAACCAACATTTTCTCCCCTTCCTTCATGTTGTGCTAAAGCACTCATTGTTTTTTCCCTTCTCCCTTTCTGTCCAGTGATGCTCCCTTTGCTTTTAGGAAAACAGACTCAACCCATAGGGCTGATTGCTGAGTTACTGTGCTTCTAAATCCTCTTGCAATCCATATGCAATCATCTGTTTATTAAGGTTAAGTGAGTTCAACTGATACTATAAAACCTTGATTAATGGGAACATATGAGTAACACTTCTGGTTAATTGAATTTTCAGGTTAATTGAGGGTTAAATGGGAGATTTAATAAAATAGCCAAAGCACTTATCTTTATCTCTTTTATGGCACTGATCACATTCTACCTTGTCTCGGTACTTTTGAAGTTCATGTCTTATCTTCCCTAATAGACTGAAGTCTCTGAAGGTAGAATTGGGCCATATACATGTCTGTAATTCAATGTGACCCAACAGATCATATTTTAAAGACGGTGGCATAATCTTCACCATCATCGCCATCATCTTTGTTATTGGGTCACAGTTAATAGCATAGATCTGTAGCCAGACAGCCTGTGTTTGAATACTGTCTCTGCCATTTACCAGTTCTGTGGGCTAGGGCAGATTGCTTAACCTCTTAGTGCCTCAGTTTCTTCATCTGTGCAGTGGGGATAATAATAGTAATTACCCCACACATCCTGTTGTAAGGATTAATTGAGTCAATATTTATAACGAGGTTAGTAAGCAAGGCACTTTGCTAATTATTGAACATGTTTATTCCCATCTGACCTCAAAGGAAGATGCTATTAATGACACCATTTTACACATGAGGAAAGTAGAATTCAGAGAAGTTAAATAACTTACTCAAGGTCACACAGCTAGTAAGCAGTAGAGCCAGGTTTGGATCAAGGAGGTTTGACTTCACAACCTACACTCCTAACATCATACTCTTCTAAAATCATATTTTTATACCTCCAAAATAGTCATACTCTTTTATCTGCCCAACTATGGGGAAAACATTTACTTCTAACATTACACATTGGTCACGGTCAGCAGAGGGCGCTGCTCATCATGGTAACTGAGGAAGCTGGGTGGACAAGAGCTTCATCATGACCCCCTGACCCGTGCTCCCAGGACTGGCGCAGTAGTGGGAGGGACCACAGTGAGTCACTCATGAGCCCTTCAAGGTAAGCACATCACTGCCATTCACATTTGATTGGCTAAAGCAAGTCACACGGCCACATCTAACTTCAAAGGAGGAAGCAAATTGCAGCCCTGCCACGACTCAACTCTACCACTAGGCAGAGCGCTAGAAATACTCCATGGATATCCATAGCTACCATACCTAAAGACTCTCAAATTACCAGGCAAATCCTGGGCACTGAGAGATGAGGTTCTATGGGTAGGTGTACAAAGTAGAAAAAGTTAACTTATTACTCTAGAGAAGAATTTCTCAATCTTGGCACTATTCATATATTGAACCAGATAACTCTTTGTTGTGGGGGGATGTCCTCTCCATTGTAAGATATTTAGCAGCACCTCTGACCTCTATTCATTAGATGCCCACAGCACCTTCCCTCCCTCAACTGTGACAATCAGAATTGTTTCCAGTCCTTGCCAAATATCTCCTGGGAAGCAATATCGCCCCCAATTGAGAACCACTGCTCTAAAGTGACCTCAGTATACCTACAGACTGTTCAGTCTCAGAGAAGTTCTGATTACACCATGACCCCATTGTATAATGAAGAATTTATGGAAGATTTTGCAGGTTAGAAAACAGCCTCAGAGGGTCAGTGGCTTACAGAAAGTCATGGATTTGGAGTTGGCACAAGAACCTACATCCCTAAATATTTGTCCAGTACTCTTTTTGCTATATCATATTTCTAAAATTCTTTTTTAGGTTTTCTGCAGTGACTTTATACACTGCAGAGTTCTTCAGTGAGTCTACCTCAAATTGTCAGCCCCTGTAATTTTCAGCCTATTTATTTTTCTTGGTCCTCTGTGGAAGTAGGGAACAGCTGGTCATCATGTTCCGTGTAATAACTTTTCATATATTTGAAGACTGTTATTAAACCATCCCCAAGCTTCTCTTGGCCGGGTAATTGTTATGCTCAAACATGCGCCAGGAATTGCGCAAAGCCTGGGAGAAGATAGAGTCTCCAAACTAATGTTTGTGTATTAAAATTGAAGAAAAACAATTTTTGACTGAAAATATCAACCGAGAAATGAGGCTAACATCTGAGACTATGAGGTTGAGTTTTCAGAGTTTTTTTTTTTTTTTTGGTTTATGATGGTTATTGTAGCTGACCTGAAAATTTTAATTTATTACTGTGGAAATTAATGCCCTAATTACGATTTTATAGTACTTTTAATCTTAATGATATTTTAATGGAAATCCAATGATGGCAAGATACTGAGTCTCTGCTTGTCACATCTCAGGATATGATCAGGCATAATCCAATTAACTGCACCGGCAGTGAGGAGAGGCCATGGCTTGGAACTAGACCTTTCTATAGAAATATATAACTTGGACTGATACAAACTACCATTTATTCTGTGCTTTCCATTTGCCAGGACAAATGCTAAGGGATTTATAAGAATTATCTCTTTTAATCTCATGAACTCTGAGAGGTAGTTGCCATTATTATCCCCATTTTACAGAATTAGAAACTTCAGATCAGAGAGGTTAATTAACTCACCCAGTGTCACAGAGCTGGCAAGTAATAGAATTGGAATTATAAATCAAACAGTCTGACTCCGGAGCCCATGTCTTAACTGTAATCACACGTGGCCTCTGTGCAAGCAGGAGCCATATCTCATTATTTTTTGTATGTTTTGTGTTTAGCTCCTAGTGTCAATTCTCAGGTGTATTTATTGAATGAATAAGCAAATGGTGAATGGCAGAGCAGAAATGTGGGACAGCAATGTAGGCTGTGGTTCAGAACGTTCTGTTTTACCTGCTGAGGCATCGCTGTCCCAGTTCATCCCACCCCATCCCATGGTGGGTTCAGTGCCTTCTTTTGGACTCCTTACTGACTGGTGTTTCTCTGTCTATGCACTGACCTCCCTGTTCTATAAAGATCTATTTATGTGCTCGTTTCTCCTGCTAGGGCAGTGATTCTCAACCAGGGGTCAGTTTCTCCCCTAAAGGACATTTGGGAATGTTTCGACAGACATTTTTGGTTGTCACACTGGGGAATGCTCCTAGCATCTAGTAGGTAGAGCAGGGATGTTGCTAAACAGACTGTAATGCACAGGACAGCCCTCCATAGCAATTATCCGATCTAAAATGTCAACAGTGCCAAGATGGAATAGCTCTGTCCTGAATAGAGAGCTCCTTCATCGAAGGAACCTTGTGCTCAGGATCATCTCTGTGTCGTAAGTGCCAGGCACAGTGTATGTCGTATCAGTGGCGTGCAACACACATTAACACATGGGGAGAGAATGAATGCATGAACAGGTGACAGGAGGAGCAGGTGCAAACTAGATTCCGTTTTTAGAAAGTACAGGTATTAGAAGCCCAGGTATTAGAAGAGCTACTGTCAATTAATGTGGGACTCCATCAGGCTAGCAGAACTTGGAAGCGATGAATTCAGATTTATCCCACAGGCAATTGGTATAAGGAAAGAATAGGGTGATGTTATTTTGATATATTAGTCTGGTTTTCTCCTTTACTTTCTTTTTTCTTGTAGCCCTTCTTCCATTTATATAACAGAATATTCTATAACTCCTACCCTCAACGTAAGGGATGGGGAAATAAAAACCAAAAAATAAAAGAATAAAATTTCTGCCTTTGGAGTTTTCAGAAACCAAGGTTCAAATATAAAATAAAAAGATTTGGGAAAATATAGTCAGTCATGTCTAGGTTCCCTGTCCCTGAGACTAGATGAAACACTGTCCACCTAAAGGGAGAGGAAAATCAAAGGGAAAAAAAAAGAGACTTGGTCCTGAGTGGGCCCCTGAGAAGGGGGCCTCCTATTCTGTTCCCCTTGTCTCAGTTTTGGGGTGGAGGTAGAATGTCCCCAGAGGAACTAAGGAACCTGAGAACAGGAAGGTGTTTCCATCCCTCTGAATAAACCCAGAGAGTAGGTAAGATACCAGCATTCCCTTGCACCTAGAATGGTCAAGAATAGAGCAGAAATGACTGTGTAGGGTATCTGGGTAGAACCACCAATCTTCCCAGCTCTCAGAGTGGCACAGATGTGGCCTCATTGCTCCAAGGTATGGCCAATTAGCAGAGTCAGACCTGCAGAGACTCTGAGATTGGGGAGAGAAGGATACAGCAGAGATCTTAATGAGACTGGATTGAAATGAAGTTATCTCAGGAAATGCAAACATGGATAGATGACAATGGCCCTCACCAGTTCCTTCCCACTTATGCCATAGCCCCATGTAACCCTGGGGAAAAGGAGGGGTGGGGACATTCTGAATTGAATGAGTTCAGCTCCTACCATAAAGAAGAAAAGCTCAGAATAGAAGTTCAATTCAAGAAAAACTGTAGTTACATTTCTTGCACACCTGATCTGTGCTGTACCAGGTACTCACTGCAGAAGGTTATCAGATCATAGCAGCATCCCAGCAATATGTTTGAAGTTAGGGGCAGGCCCTGCATCCCTGAATGGATTATTGATAAGAGCAAAGCATGACTCCAGTACTGGGGAGTGGCATGCATTGAAAGTTATCGATTCAAAACCTCAGTCCCTGGGAGCAAGGCAGGATTCTTGCCGCTAGCATTGTATTGCAAGAAGCAGACAAGATCTTAGAAGTGAATGGAGTTGTTTAGTTCCCCAACTAGGGGACAAGATCAGGCCGAATCATCAATGGCTGAGAGCTGATGTTATGCTCTGAGCATTGGATGAAACATTTGTAGGAACGACCTTCCTTCCAAGGTTAGCCTTGGCCATTGTGAATGAGATGGGCAGAGTTTACAGATGGGCTCACAAAGCTTCTGTCCTGGGGAAGGAGGAGTACAAGCTTGACAATAGTTGTCTAAAGGATTCCATTTTTGACAAATGAATTTAAAAAAAAAAAAAAAAAGACAGTGTTAATTAC
The DNA here is from genome assembly GCA_963574885.1 of Lepilemur ruficaudatus. Lineage (NCBI taxonomy): Eukaryota > Metazoa > Chordata > Mammalia > Primates > Lepilemuridae > Lepilemur > Lepilemur ruficaudatus. The sequence goes on from CAUYRT010038964.1 coordinate 34,475, forward strand.
TAGATAAAAGTAATAGTACTCAAATTGCATTTCAAAAATCTTGATGTTTTTAATCTAAGCATCTTATTCAAATAATAATTTTTCTGTCAAGCATTCCTTGCTACTTGTTCTGATACTTTTGGGGGCTTCCATTTGGAAGAAAGAATGACTGGAAAAGTATTTCTGGGGTCCCTTTGGGCTTATCCAATTAAAACACCATCTTTTCCACCTACTTTTTTTTTTTTTTAAATCAGTGTATGCCAGATTAACAATATCCTTGAGTCCTCTGGAGGTTTAGAGGAATCCCCTGTATCGATGGTCTGTCCTCCAAGGGCAGACCCGTAGGATTTCTCTAGGCCAATGTCCTGAAATTCTTCATTTCTTTTCCTATGTTCCATCACACTTGGCTCCATGAGTTCCCTACTGTCAGGATGCTATTGCTTGAAAGGACCTCAGAGATAACCTGGTTCCATAACTGCCCTCTCTCTTTGTGTCCTCCTTATAGAGGAAAAAATACGAGCTGGTGTGGTTCTGTGGAAAGCAAACTGGATTTCAGAAGACCTGGGTTCAAGCCCAACTGGACTACTGATTTACTCAACATCCTCAGACACATTCTTGGCCTACATCTCTGAAATCTTTAAGCCTAAAAACTCTGATTGGTCTATTTCCTGCTCTTCGGTTTCGATCGGGATTTTCCCCCCTGGTGATCTGGGCAAGAAATTTACTGGCTTTTGTGAGTGCCTTTTCTGATTTTTGGCTAACCTTGATGGTTAATTCCCTGTGAGTGGTCTCCAAGCTCTTTCCAATTTCCCCTGCAGTTTTGTGTAAAGATGTCTTCATTGAAAACACCTGCTTGGCTTCCCTTGGCTTCACACTGTGTTTCAATTCATTTCTGGGGTGGGCACAGCCAGCTCTAATGGATATTGCAGAAGGTCTGGCGTCTCCTTTGGATGCTGTCTCAAACTCACCTTACAACATTATGACAGTCAATTAACTTCATGGGGCTGTGGTTTTCCTAAGAATAATGATGATAACAGTTGCTGGAGGTTTTTTTTCCCTTCTGTTAATTTATTCAATTTTTATGAGGATCAAATTAGTAGAGGACGTTCCTTGACTCTACCTTAGCAGACTCAGTAAAAAATAAAACCAGTGGTTGCATCTGTTTGGTGTTTCCTACCAAAGTGTATCCTCCAAGAGTGTAAGAGCTGTCTTTGCACAAAAAGACAGAAAAGATTAGTAAAAGGCACTGTGGATTCAGGGTCAGAGAGATTGGCTTCCCGTCCTGTTTGCCACCATTTTGCCCTGTGATGATGAGTAAATCATTTACTTCCTCGCACACTGACTGGTTGCCTCACCTGCAAAGTGAGGTGCTTTGGATAAGATCATCTTTTAAGTTTCCTTTTAGCTCTGACAGCTTATGAATTTTGCACTCACTTCTAGTGCTTAGCTCTGTGCATTGCCTTCATTAGAGAATCAGTAAATGTTTATTGAGTCAAATTTAGTTAATTGCTATTTATTATTAGTCAAGTATCATTGACTCATCACATCATTTAAGTTTCTGGAAAGATGATTTGTATTTTAAAATTATTTTTAGGAGACATGGCAGTGATCGTTTATATTTAATGGTTCTAAGGATACCTGATAATAGTAGTAGTAATAATGATAAATATATATTGAGTGCTTATAGTGTTCCAGGCCCATACTAGGTATTTTTAAATTTAATTCTCAATGCAGTCTTATGAGATAGATGCAGAAATTAACCTCACTTTATAGGTAAGGAACTATGCATGTTAAATGACTGGATTTGTTCATATGCATGTTCAAAATCACTGACCAGAATAATACGATTTGTAGACGGTAAAGCTGGAAGTTGTACCCTGTTCAGTCTGTAACCAAATAGAGCTGCTGGATGTAGTAAATAAAAGTACAGGATGACAAATTAAATTTGAATTTAAGATAAACAATGAATAATTATTTTACTAAGAGTAAATTCCATGCCAAACACTATCCTCACCTGCCACGCATAAGATGGGTAATACTGGCTTATGGATTCAGCCAATAAAATGGGTTCACCTAAAGAAAACCAAATTCTTACAGGATACTTGGCATTCTATACTATAGCACTGAAAATCGGAGTAGAATTTAATATTAGGTGGTAAAAAGGTATAAAATGAAGTTTCCATATTAGGAAAATGGTCCCACATACTGTGAATTTTTCTCTTATTCTGTATCTCTTACATCAAATGATTTTATGTCCTCTCTCATGAGTCTTCTCTCTACTTCTCAGGGATTCTGTTTAAATTAAAAGATGAAACAACTGAATATTTTTTTAAAAAGTTCAAGTGAAATCTGGAATGATTGCATTGAATGGAGTCAAGCTCTCTTGTGGATCGTTTGAGAATGTTACTTCCCTGTGCTTGAGCTGGAATATCTGATATGTCCGTTGCTATGACGATGGGTTCTCGTTAGTGGGTGATGTAGGCATTTGATCTGTACATTCACAATGAGGACTCATGTTCCAGCCCCTTTGTCACAATTCTGAAACTCATGGAATTGGAGGAGTTCCACGTTAATCTAAGAAGTTGACTTTATAGCAGGAGGCAGTGTATTTTATTAAAAGCAGGCGGCCTTGGAGGAGGTCAGGCCTCAACCCCTGTCCACTCACTGCTGCTTTAACTCAGTTTCCTCCACTATAAAATGGAGCTAACCGCAGTACCTACTTCATAGGTTTGTCTTAAGAGGATGCAGGAGGAGCTTTATGTAAAATATTTAGCCTTGTACCTGGCAAATAGTCTTTAATAAATGTAATTGCTTCAGTTACTATTATTGTTAATCATTTTTACTAAATTAAAAGCTTCCAGGGAAGCTTGGTCAAGATTCAGGAAGTTATGCTTTTGTCACTCAGTTTATCCGTCAAAGAAAGGAGGAAAAGTTAAAACTGGAAAGCAACCAGTAAATGAGGCTCCAATACTAGTTTACCCATCTGGCTGGGGGAATTAGTGCTGTTTAAATACTTGGAACCTCATGGTCTTTTCTGTTATGTATCAATAATAATTAACTTATTCCTCTCCCCGTAAGATGTTGTGATGATTAAATGAGGTAATATATATGGGATGCCTTGAACGTTGGGTGTGCTATAGAAATGCAAAGTGTGTTGCCTTATAAAAACCCTACCGTTTTCTACTGGTGGTCCTGCTAACCTGAGCTCCTTTATATTAGTACCTCTTTCCTCCAGGTCAGGGATTGGCTGTCATCTGCCAGGAGACAGGGTGGCTATTTGCCAAGGCTAAGCATAGGCATCATATTTTGATTTTTCATGAGAGGTAGAATTGTTTGGTTAGTGTTGTGTGCACTTGGACAGGCCACTCTATGACTCAGCTTCTTTAAGGTGGGCTGAAAAAAAAAAAACTTCTTTCATGGAATCGTTGTAAAAGTTGAATGAAATAACGCACTTAAAGCATGTGGCACAATAACAGAAAACACTAAAAAAGTTGGATATTAATTGCTATTAAAGTTCTTTCTGTGTTTCCATCTGTGTCCTGTAGGGTATAACCTTAGGATACTCTATACAGTGTCTGGTTTGTGTGTTCAGTTTTTAAGCTTTGGGAATCTGTAGCTATAACTGATCATGGCCACCAATAGATGCTCTTCTAAGAGAACTCTGCATCTGCCATCCAAATCTAGGCTTCAAAAATCAGGAACAACTATTCCACTTTTTAACATGTAGCCATATGCTTATATCAAAGTCTAAATACATACATTAAAATCAAAATTACATTTTCTGAAGAAAAGCACTATTCTTTAGCAGGCAATGGGATAAAGAGAGAACTGTGTGCACAATTACACAGTGATCTCATTTCTTAGATTTAAGACAAGTCAATGTTTTTCCTTTTTTCTTATTTGATATCATTGGTCTGAAATTGGGTACCTTTTATTTGGCTTCTCCCCCTGGTGCCACAACCTTGTGATTCTTTAGCTGCCAGCATTTGAGAGCGTTTAGTTCAATTTGGTTAATTAATCACTCTTGCGTATTACATCAAAGCCCTTTCTCTTTCACACCATTCAGGGAGAAGCTCATGATCTCTATTCAGCTACTGACTTCCTCCCTCTGAGTTGGATGGGAACATGGAAGTTTGTTGCACCCTGCAACACACCCCTCTCCCTTGCTTCCTGGCTCCCTGGGTGAGGAGAGAACATGGAAGGGTAGTGTGGGGCAGAGGTCAGGTTTCCTCAGTTGCCACTCTGCTCCTTCTCTCATGTAGCAATTCTCATTTACTAACAACCCTCTGCAAGCATTCAAACCCAGTCCAAGCGCCCATCTGAAGCAAACTACAGGCATCAGATGGTTTGAAGTAGGTCACATTTTAAAGTCACTGGTAATCCCAAGCACAGTTCCATGGCCAGTGTCCAAACTAGTTACTCATGAGAGTCCTGTAGCTAAGCAACAATGAACCCAAATCAGTTTCGTTTTCACAGACTAGATTTTAAGTTGTATTCTTTTAAAACTTATGAGCATTCTTTTTCAGAAATTAACCAATAAAATCAGATTTTTAACCCTTGAGATAATGTTGTTTCTCCTTATAGTTTTACATAAATTGGTTCCCTGGGGCCAATTTCTTGGCTGGTTCAAGAGTTATTGTTCTACTGAGAAAGATCTAGATTATTATGAAGCTAAAATCCACTAACTACCTGATATAACCAAGACATTGGAACTTTCAGATGTTTTTGGTGGGAATAGAAAACAAAATGGTACAACCACTTTGGAGAACTGTTTGGTGGTTTTTAAAAAAATTAACATGCCATATAATCCAGTCACTGTACTCCTAGGCATTTGCACATGAGAAATAAAAATATATATCTACCCCAAACTTGCACACTGATGTATAGCTTTGTTCACTGCAGCCCCAGACTGGAAATAACCAAAGTGTTTGTCACAGACTAATGGATAAACCAATTGTGGTATATGCATAAAATAGAATATTATTTAGCAACGTTAAGGGATAAATTACGGATACACACAACAACATAGATTAATTTCAAAGAAAGGCACTATGCTAAGTGAAAGAAATCTGAAATAAAAGAGTATATACTGTATGATTCCACCAATATGAAATTCTAGAACCATCAAGACCAATCCATAATGGTGATCTGAGGCGGGGGGGAGGGTTACGTGGGCAGGGTTGACTGCAGAGAACCGTGGGAGAACTTTGTGAAATGATAAAAATGTTTTTTATGTTAATGGAGGTGGTCTTTACAGGGGTGTATACGTGTCAAGCTGCATCAAAATGTATACTTGAAATGGATGCACTTTACTGTATGCAAATTTTACCTCACTAAAATTGATTTAAAAAGGAAAAAATTTTTAGAGACTTTACAAGCACAATAGAATGAGTTTTGGAATAATAATGGTGCTACTTTGCACATATTTCTTATTAGATGATAAACAGGTTGAGTAAATGGTAGGGCTATGAAGCATAGATTCCGGAAATAGATTCGAATAAACTCTGAGAAGTAAACACGGAAGATTATCTATGACTTCTCATTGCATTGTGTTCCAATAACACAGATGTAGCTGGTTGTCAAATCCTTAAAAAACAAGAAACACCCTAGCAGTGTCCCAAATCTATCAGGCTTATCCTAGATGAAACATACATGACTGGTTCACAGAGTTTGTGATACACTGCCCAAAGCAAGCCCCGTGGAAAGAACATTTTTTTTCTAGCAGATCATTTTTGGTCTTATTGGGAACACTGAGTCTCTTTTGTATACATAATTTAAATTATTTATATTTGGTTAATTTGGGGAAGGAGATCTTGAATGATAAAGTTAAACTTCAGCTGAGTAAAGAATTAACTCTGCAGTACCATTTAGAGCAGTTTGGGAAATTAGAAGCTCTTGGTTCAAATCCCAGGTGTGTTACTTACAAACTAGGTGACCCAAGGCACATTAGTTAATTTCTCCAACCCTCAGATTATGTACTTGTAAAACAGAAACAAAACACACAATCAGAGAGTTGAATAAGGATTAGAAGAGCGGATACTTAGGAAGCATGCAGTATAATTTGTAGCACATAGGAGGAGAGGTACTCTTTTGTATGCTAATGGTTAGAAAATAATGGAGGCTTATTAACAAGAAAAACCGTGGGGAGGAAAGGCAGATAGGGACAATTATTTTTTTCTGATTAGGGAAAGGCTCGGTAGGTTCAAATACACAAACAGCACAACATTTTCATAAAATCTTTCCCTCTTTAAAACAAACGTCTATCCTGACTATCTGAGAAGGAGAGACAGATCAAGAGCAAGGAAGCTGAAAGGGCATTTGCCTGCTCCTTTGCTCACTGACAGACATCTTTTGACAAGGAGATCAAAAGTTAAAAGGAAACTGCCCACTGAAGCTTTTGATAGATAAAATGGTCCAGGGACCCTATACGATTTTTATTTTTCTCCAAATCTAAGGCTTCCATCTGTCTGAGATGAAGTTTTCTTGTTAAGTGTGAAGATAAGCAATCAAGATGATATTAATTGCTGATAGAAAAATCTAATGTCTAGTAAAAGGTTACCTGCAAGTACCTATGGTTGTATTTCAGTCATGCCTCTTATCAGTTATTTCTCTATGGTAATAGAATATTAATTGATGATTCTGTTCAGCACTTTCAGCAGGAATTTTTTCCACTAACAACTGAACCAAGTAGAGAAGCCCACAACATTCTGTCGTTTCAATTTACCTTAGCGTGGCAAGTGGAAAGACCCATGAGGCCACACCTGACCTATTGCAGTTCACCTAGTTCAAGGGCACACTTACTGCAGGCCAAATATCCAGGGGGGAAATAAACACCACCTGGGGATTAGCAGTCTTGTCAAAAGAAATCTGAATGTAAAAGGACAGAAATAGGAACAGAAGGACAATTTAGTTAGTTTCAATAGAGCCAGCTCAGCTGCTTAGGGTGGGGTCAGGTAGTAAATATTTTCAGCTTTGCAGGGTAAACGATCTCTTTTGCAACTACTCAGCTCTGCCGTGTTTTTTTTGTTTGTTTGTTTGTTTGTTTTTGAGAGAGAGAGCAGCCACAGGCACTACCTAAACAAATGCACGTGGCTATGTTCCAATAAAACTTTATTTATGGACACTGAAATTTGAATTTCCTAGCATTTTCACGTGTCACAAATTCTTTTGATTTTTTTTCAAACATTTGAAAGTGTAAAAAAACATTCTTAGCTTGCAGGTCACACTGAACAGGTGGTTAAGTGGATTAAGCCATACAAAAACAGGCTGTTGGGTTGAGCATCATGCTCATAAAAAGGCATAATTGTCCAAAGGGCTTGGTTTGCCTTTCCTTGCAGACCACTTCATGCCATTGTTCATTCTCCTCAGCCTAGGTACCTGTCTTTCATATATGAATCCCTGATGACAAGTATTTATATAATACTTTGCCCTGGACTTGGGTTGACTCATTTAATTCACATTACAATCTAAGAAGGTGGTAGTATTGTGACTCCCCATTTTCAGATGACAAAACTAAGCCTCACTGATTTTAAATAACTTGGCTACTTTTACACAGCTAGGATGATACAGAGCTGGAATATGAGTTAGATCTCTTTCTGGAAGGCACTTGAATGTGACTAGGTGACTCAGTGTAACCATTAACTGCTTTAGGAGGCACAAGTCACAGCCTTTAGCAGACACATTGGTTTATCTCCATACACAAAGAAAGGTCATCTGCCTTTTCTGGCTGTTGCTTTTCAGTGAAGCTCAGCAAGTCATTCAGAAAACTCTCTGCTTAACCATAACATTAAGGGCAAACTTTCCAGGAGGCTTTGGTAATTTGGATACTGTGAAACCCTTCCAAAAAGCACTTGCCTTTTCAGGATGTGGCTATTGGAAAAGAATTTCCCCATTCTCCAAGGGAAAAACATCTGTAGAGTTTAATACACTTAGTACAAAGGTAGCTCTCACTAGCAGCTAATTTTTCTTCCAGAATGTTAAATTTGCAACAAGTACATGCAATTGGACTGGAGTGGCAGAAAGCTTATAAATCAGATCACATCATTCTCTGGCTTAAATCCCTCCAATGGATTTATTCTACACTTAAAATTAAATTCCAGTTTCTTACAATAACCTGCCAGGTCCTACAGGACCAAACCTCTGCTTAACTGTCTAATGCCATCTGTACTGCTCTGTCCCCATCTGCTTTCTACTCTGCAGCTGCACTGGCCTTATTTCCTTTGCACATGTTGGGCCCTATCCCTAGAATGCTTTCGCTCCAATCTTTACATAGCCCATTCCTTCTCATCTTGCAGGTCTCAGCTCCTGTGTCTACTCCTTAAAGTGGTCCTTCCTGTATGTCCATTTATTGCCCTCTCCTGCCTCATCACCCCCAGCCTCTGCCTAACCCAATACCCTGTTTTATTTTCTTCATTTGCAATCACCACTATTTGAGATAATCTTGCCGATTTGTGTATTTTTTTTATTTGTTTGTCACTTTCCACTCATATGCCAGCTCCAGGAGAGCAGGGCCTTGTCTTGCTTATCTCTCTATCCACAATGCCTGGTGCTGGCACTCTGTAAATTTTGCTGAATGAAGAATGAAAGCTATTCTGGAGGACCAAAGCACCAGGCCTCCCCTTATTGTCACATTATTGACTTGTTTTAGGCTCTGCTCAGCCTTGGGTGCAGCAGACAGATGAAAAAGCTCTGGAGGTCTTCTTGGTCAATGAATGTCAACTCAGATTTATTCTGTCCAAGCCTCAAATTCATTGGACAGTGGCCAGTTGACAAGTTTTCATTTTCTCAAATATGTCTGTGGCAAAAAATTGGACAATGTATTGTCCAATACACTATTGATTTACAAGCCCCCAGTAGATAGACACGTAATTCTGAATGCATAATTACAGTTGAGGCAGCACATTTTTCACCTGGGATATGGTACATTTAGATAGAATCTAAGTATGCTCAACTAGGTACCTCGTCTAAATCTGGGTATGGAGAATGCAAATAAAATTAGCATTCCATTAAAAACGAGCAAAATATGGGATATGGCTGTGAAGAGGTGTTTGCAGCATCTGGAGTGTGGGAAAGGCAGCCGTGCAACAGTACAGCGCTGAAGCTCTGGCTTCAATAGAGCATCAACGCATTGTGTCAAAGCTATTGAAATCCTAGGCTTCAATTGATTTTTCAGAAGTAACAAGACACAAACTTTTTGTTCATTGTGTGTACATAATGATCCAGTAGTTGAAAGAAGAGTTTTTTAAGTCAGAAAGTCCTAGGCTAATTTTCCAGTTCTGACACTTAACAGCTGTGTAATTTTGGTCAAATCCCTTAACCTCTCTAAGACTCAGTACGCTCAACTGCAAAAAGGGGAGAACAACAGTATGTATCTCATAGGATCGAATGAGAATAACGCAAGGGAAACATACTACGAGCACGTGGTAAGTACTTAAGTCACATTAAATGTAAATAACTTTGCATCTGGTACACTGTCAAAGTAGCTAAACTCACTCACTGTATCAGTGAAAGAACAGTCAAATAAAAGTTAGAAGACTAGAACGTTCAAATCTTTTTTCTCCCAGTTCATATGTTACCTCGGGCAGATTCTTTGCTATCTCTGGGGCTGAACACAGAATCCATTTATTTCAGTTATGAAATCAGTCTACGAACAAGTATTTTCAGAGCACTTATGCACACAAAACCAAACTTCTTGTAAAGATCACTTAGTCAATCACTTAGTCTATTTGTGGAGAACAACAATGCTCCCCACTACTTTAGGAAGTGGATTTTATAAAGAGGCATAAGATTTGTTCTTACCCTCAATGAAGGTATAATGCAGCTTGGCACATGGGTCAAAAGCATGAAATAGTCATTGTGATGACAGGCTATAGGAAACCAAATAATAAATGCTCTGGTACACACTACATGCTGTGCAGTGTATGGGAAGGAAGGAAACTGATGGAGGTTGGAAGAGTCAGGGAAGGGTTACTTTTAGAAAATAGCAATGCTTAGGCCTTGAAAAGTACAGGACTTGTGATGAGGAGAAAGTAAAATACATTCAGGAAAAGTTTCTGTTCATCTCCTTTGCCCATTTATAAATGGGGTTTTTTGATTTTTTCTTGTTAATTCTTTTGAGTTCTAGGTAGATTCTTGTTATCAGAGCTTTGTCGGAGGTGTAGAGAGCAAATATTTTTTCCCATTCTTGAACACTCACCAGTTTTCACGTGGCAGAGAACTTTACCTTCTGGAATAGAAACAGAAATACATGGCACTCGGGCCTCCCCTTCTGCTTCCTGCACCCCAGAGATAACTAACTAATTATGACAGTCTTTCCTACACAGATTGTAATAGCCTCAGAAATTTTCTGAATACCCTACTCCAAGAATGACACTATTAACCCAAGTGACACTTGAGTTGACAACAATTTGATATTCCTACTCTTTGTTCTTTTTCTATCATCTTGATCTGCTTGTGCCAATCTTTTTCCCTTCCAGTTTTTCTTGTCTTTTGCATTTCTCTGTCCATTTCCTTCCCTAGAATAATCCTTCCATTATGGGAGATCATTGTTGATTTTTTCTCTAAGAAAGATGAAACCATTTACAAAATTATTAGAGATTGTAACATTCTTTTTCCCTCATCCATGAAATGATGGAGCGTCTTTAACTACACCTGGCCAAATCTTAAAATAGTATGTAGAGATTTCTAATTCCCTTTCATAAATTATTCTACAGTATGCACAAGTGCTTTTAAAATCTTTTGAGGAAAATCTCATCTCTGTTACTTAAAGGCTAGTTGGTACTTTTGAGCAAAGATGTCAGGCAGCAAAGAAAGAGGAAGAGTTGTCAGGACATGAACCACAGTCATGAAAGCAGAGATAGTCAATGTGTGCTCAGGGGAGAAGCTGATTATGCACATGTCTTTTTAGCCAAGTTCACACACTCACACAAAATAATCACCACCATCTTATATTTTGAAAGCCAATGATAACTTACACCCATGTGTATCATTTTCAAAAATGTTCAGGTGAAAACTTTAAAAAAAAACTAGATGCTTACTTAACATTTTGTTTTATCTATATTATTGAATTTGAAGTACAACAACTGATACCAGTGAGCTCTAGAAAACCAAAGAAATAGAATTCTACAGATGTGGAAGCCTAAAGAACTAATTGTGCTGACTCTGATTGCTTGTAGGCCCTGGGCTTCTAGTGTGGTGGTCACATACCACCTAACAAGGCGTTTTCTTAGAAAAGGTCAGAAACTATACAAGTGGTAGCATATATCTTTGTCAAAGTTATGATTGTTCTCACTGTTACTTGAATCTACATAAAATAATGATGAAAAGTATTCATCGTACTCAAAACTCAATCTCAAACAAAATGACTAGTAATTGAAAAAACAAAGGTAATTGGCCATGAATGGTGGAAGAAATTTCATAAGGATCTACTGACTGAAAAATGTTCAATAACTCTAAAGGACTGGAAATATTTTAAGCATCACAAGCCTTAATATGAGTCTATTGGCAAGGAAAATTTCAAAGAGTTCTTGATAGTATAGCATCACGCAGTGATTTGACTCTACTCTATAATTTCTGAAATGGACTGCATTTGCTGAACTGACGGGCAATCCCTCCCCTTATGTACCAGCCGCTTCATGCTCGTTGAACAGCATGGGCATTGCTTTTCTGAACACAAGTGTCCAGGTTACTGAACATGCTAGACTCTGTAGGTACAAAAGGAAGCAATATAGAATTTTACTAGAGTGTGTAACAAGAGATATAGGGACTAAAGATTCAATGAGAGATTTCTTTTAGGCTAGTGGATTTTCCAAGTTCTTTTATTGTAATACCCTATTTTGCCAAGATGAACACAAAGATTAAGTGACTCATATTTAAAGAAAAAATACTCAAACCTGGGATTGGGGAAAAAATGCATGTAGTAATATCCCCAAATAAAGATAATATGTTTTTTTCTTTGTTTATTGATTTTTGTTTGTTTGTTTTGGGGGTCCTTTTCTCTCTATATTTCAAGTGAGTTATGATCCACTATTTTATTCTTTTTTTTGAGACAGGGTAGCACTCTGTCACCAGGGCTAGAGTGCAATGGCATCATAATAGCTCACTGCAACCTCCAACTTCTGACCTCAAGTGATCTGCCTGCCTTGGGCCTGCCTTGGCCTCCCAGAGTGCTAGGATAACAGGCATGCACCACCATGAAGGAAAGATTTGAATTACCTTTCTCTGTATTAGTGTGGTGCTTAAAAAAACAATAGAGTTATTTAGTATGTTCAGGAAAAAAGTTATTCATTGTAATTTGAGGGTTAGAGATTGAAGAATAAATACCTAAACCTCCTAAAACTGAGTTTTGACAAGAATTTAAATCAATTAATCAGCCAAATCACCAACTAAATAGCCAACATCCTAAAGGAAATGATTTTAGAAATACTTTAGGTTATTTCTTCTCTCTAAATTACTATTGTATCTATGATAAGCAAGATGCCAACTTTTAAATGAAATATAAAATTTAGGTCTAATCTAGCTTTGAATAATAAAGATCTCATTGCTATTTCTGCAAGTAACTGCAAAAAACTCAATCAAGGCAATTATGTTCTGCCTATATACATTTTTCTTAGCAGTTTTAATTTGATTCAGGCTTAAAACTGTTTCTGTTCAACAATTGTTTGAGCCTGTATGAGGTGAAACATTTCAGTTGTTAGAGGAGTGAATTTCATAAATGCAACGGTAAAATTCTCAGAAGCCCTTTAATATTAAAATGCCTCGCAAAGAGAATACATTATTTAATCATTAAATATGATACTAATGAGTCCTTATTAAACCTTCCAGGTAAACATTGTATTGGCATCTAGTGGCTATAGAGGCTGATGACAAATACATTTTATTGAAATAGCATGGAGTATTTTAATATGTTTTCCATTTAAAAATCTCTTGAATGAAAAACGGGCCACATATACATAATACTGAATAACACTAAGGAGTTGATAAGAAAGAGTAAAGTCTCCTTGTATTGATATGTTAAATGCCAGGCATGTATTTGGGGTAGTCTAAAGAAAGAATCATATCAGAGCTGCCCAAGAAATACATGAAAAATACCCAAATATTTGGCGATAGGTTTAGAAAGGCATGAAAATAATATCGTCGACCACCTTTTACCACAAGCTTCCTATGTCCCAGTCCTATGATGTTCTTAACAAGATCTTATTGAAAATATCCTTGAAATAAGATATTATTTATACCTTACTGTTACCAATGAGGAAACAGACCATGAAAGGTTAAATTCTTTGCTGAGCATTTCACAACTAGCAAAATTGCAGTCAGGATTTGAAGCTAGATCCGTCCAAACCCCAAGTCCGAACTTAAGAGAAACCTCTCTTCTCTCTATAAATACACAGGTGTGTTAATGACTTCATTTGAAATTAACAAATTAAAAATAATTATATTAATAATTTTAACTCACTTTTTAAAACTCACTTGGTGACATTTTAAACTCAGGATGTGACAACTGAATCTTGCTCTTCAAATCTTGAGCAGTTATGCTCCTTGCATACTAATTTGAACTTGTTTCTACGTCCTGGACTTGACATCCACAATCATGTGACACATATGTGTTCAATAGTTCAGAACTACAACCCACCCACAGAGAAGACAGGCTTCTCTCACTGGTGTATATTTCTTTGACTTAAAAAAAAATTTTTTTTCGTGTGTTTCTTTTCCCCTGAAAGAAGATTTATTTGAAAAGCTGTCAGAGAAAAGTGCCATGGCAAGAAGTAAATTTACAAGCGGAAGTTGAGAAAATTCAAGGTGGTGACCTGGCAAACGGGAACGCAGAGCTTGAAAGCGGGCGTGTGGACAAGGACTGGAAGAGGGGCAGCTGCGTGCAGGGAGCAGCGTGGGGGTGGAATCTGACGGGAAGGGAAGCGGCGAGTGGGAGCCCCGGAGAACAGAAACGGGGATAATGATGGCTTGTACAAAGCTTAGTTCATGGAGGAAACAGGTCTTGAGGAGGAAGGCAGAAGGGCAGCCATTCTTTTTATAATTGTTCAAATAAGTGCGTAATTTGCATATCCTGACAAAAAGAGTAGAGCACAGATATAGATGCATGTAACTATCAGTCCCTGGCTCTTTGGATGATCTTGGCTCAGCGTTGGCTGTGCGCATCAGGGTAAGTAGGTTGAGGAAAGGAAGAAGAACAAGGCTCAAGGGACAAATGTGTTTCTAAGGCCCACAGTAATTGCTGGAGAAGCTCTTGGCCATCCACGTTGGGGAACTGCCCTCTGCAGAAGGCCCTTTGGTGCAGAAGCATTTGTTAAGCATGGCTATCAGTCCACAGACTGACTCTCATCCACACCTCTAATTCTAGGGTCAGCATGGAGGAGCCTACGGGAAAAGAGAGTAGGGAGGTGAATTGGACAGGACGTGTTTAAGAGACACGTGAACCAAGTGTTCATAACGAGCACGGAAAATGACAAGAGGTCTGACAGTAGCGTTTTGTACAGGAAAGCGATGAGCCTATTGGGAAAAGACAAATAGAAAACTAGAGTCTGAAATAGAGAAGTCCACTATAATGGATAAAAAAATCACTAAGGGTCTTAACTTAGCTCTTAGATGAAGATTGAAGAAAGGAATAGAGCCTGCTTGTGGTTTTTTGGATAAAGGAAAAGAACTAGGTAACATTGAAAAGGAAAGTTTTTCATGCTGGAAATGGAATAAAAGCGGAAAACTCAGAGGGATAACAGTTGATCTGTAGTAATTTAGGGGATGAAAGAGTATAAAAGGGAAAATAAGAAAGGCGTCGAGGGTGTATGAGAGCGAGTTACAGAGGCACTGGGTGTGTTGATGTGATCCTTCTTAGAACAGACAGCAGAGCAAGGAGCTGTGGACCTGAAATCAACTGCAAGATGGAGAAGCATTTCTTTTAACTGTGTATAGAAGAAGACATTGGTGTCTTTTCAGATGAAACTAGAGAAAACGGATGCAGAAAGCATTCACAGCAGTGTTTCTGACATTTCACTGCACACTAGACTCTCCTAGAGAGCTTATAAAAATCTCTCAGTGCCTGGGTTGCACCCTACACTAAGCAATCAGAATATGTGGGGTGGAAGCCAAGCTTTAGAAATTTTTTTAAGGATACCTAGGTGATTCCCATTGCAGCAAAGTGTGAGAACCACTGACAGAGTGTGCTTTGAAACTTTGGAGGGAAATTGAAGACCAGGTAGTGGGTGGATCGGTCAAAAAAGGATAGAAATGATCTCATGATGTGGAAAGTGTGGTTTATTAATGATCACACCAATCCTAACACGAGCCACTCACTGGATTGTACTGTTTCTTTGATCCCTTATGTCCACTGAGGCTCTCTCCCGGTTTATTTTTGTTATTGTGATGCCCTGGATTTCTCATACCATCTCATATATTAGCATACTGAGCACACAAATTACGGAACTCTATGTGTCAATTGAAAAATGAAAAATGCTAGGTTGATGAAAACTTGGCATAAATTAGTCACAACATATTCAAAAATCCAGCTTGAATGCTGAGCTACACACAGGATATGCATAAAAATCTGATGCAGTGATTATTTCATGCACAGACTATTGGATTTATGCTATCATCCTTTAAATATTAACAACTTATGAGGTATCAGAAATGCTTCCATTCAAATTTCTGAGATGACTTCAAGTAAGAAATTTTGCTCTGCTTTAG
The DNA here is from genome assembly GCA_963574885.1 of Lepilemur ruficaudatus. Classification (NCBI taxonomy): domain Eukaryota; kingdom Metazoa; phylum Chordata; class Mammalia; order Primates; family Lepilemuridae; genus Lepilemur; species Lepilemur ruficaudatus. The sequence continues at coordinate 50,150 of CAUYRT010038964.1, forward strand.
TTTTGCTTTTTCAAAAACATGGTTTGTTGTGTTCATTGTCACAGAAAATTTCTTTTCCCATAAGAAGTCAACTCACTAAAATATTCTGACAAATAATGGGGTGCATCTTATTTTTCTTCTTTGATTAGGCTTGTTTAATTCTATATTACCTGCCTTTGTTGCCAAACAGGATTAAATTTTCAAATATAGTATGCTAAATTTATAATGTGAATTTAAAACAAAATGACTTATAAGAAACCAACATCAGCACCTAGGGATAAGGCTGAGCTATTAGCATAATTTATACCAGTGAAGATACTCTACCCTAATTACATGTGGCCAATTATCAATTACTGGTCAATGCTAGAATCATTCACCATAATTATTTCCCTGTGGTATCTTCCCTAGATATAATGGAGAGCTTCATCATATTTTTTTCTTAGAAAAACAATACTTATTTTTTTCTACAAGGTTTTCAACCTATGAGAAAGCCACATCTAAAGCGTTACTATTGAGGATTTCTCTAAGATGTTAAATCTTCAAATCTTAAATATCTAAAGCAAAGAGCTGAATGTATTCATTGTCTACGTGAGAAGTTTCTAGGAAAAAGCACCTAAAATCTTGCTATTTCATACCCATATTACATTTGATTAATTTCAATTCTGAAAATTTTTTGAATTTGAAAAGATTTATACTCCATAAATTAACATTTCTTATACTAATTCCTTTCCTTACGTATAGTTCCTTTCTATTAAAATCAGTCCCAAAGTTGCAAACATCAACCTTACATTTGAATTCCTAATGACTCCTCCTATTGTCTCATTTCTGTTTGAACCTGTCAATCAATAGTGAAAAGTGCTGATCACTCCCAGAAACCCCAATCCTGCTCACAAAAGTACCAGTCACTGAAAAAATAATACCGATTGGTCATGGATGGGCAGGAAATCTCACCAGGGATCTAACCACACAATAGAGTTTATTAAGTCCGTTTCGCTCAAGTCCAGCTCTCCCTGCATGTGAGGGGCTGGGACTTTAGTTTCAAAGTCAGCTAAAATCGGCTAAGGTAACTTATATTCATTAGCTAGCCTCTGACTGAAGCGCTGTGAAATCTCTTGGTTAGTGCTTTTGGCTTTCGATAATAGCAGGAGCATTTATTTTTACTCTTTATTTTTCTCCCCATCTTTTTAAAGAGGGGGAAGAGACTTAGTTGGATGCTAGTTATTTTAAATTCTTAATTGGTCCATGTTTTTTCTCGACTGCTTATTATTTTCAAACTTCGTTCTTTTAAGTGACTAAACATCCACAAGAAAGATATTTCTCATTAATTTTCTCTGTGCAGCAGTGCCCCTCTCAAAGCCAGGGCTGCATTGATCACTGCAAAGCAGTTACGATGTGCATCTACAGCCTGGGCCGTGAAGTTCTGTAGCTTCAGGTCGCAAAAGCGGATGAAGTTCAGCAGCCTTATTGTCCACATTATGCAGAACACCAACTTTCCTCCCGTCCTTTTTTTTTTTTTTTTTACTATAGCTTATTTGCTTTCTCAGAAGTAGCAACTGCAAGGGCTGATGTGAAGGAAGAAAGGAAGACAGTACTATCGCTAAAGAATAAACAGTAATTACCTTGTAGAAATCTCTAGAGTGATGGATCACCTCTTCAGTTTATAAGAAGAGGCCTGGGAATATACAATCATTGATTTCTATTACTTATGTGTATTTTCCTTTCAACTTCAGAAACAACATAGTTTAATTGACTTTAATTTCAAATTATGCATTTTTATGACTTCTTCTGGAGTTGGGTAGGAATTAGAGCTGCTGGCCCCATGAGCCATATTACCAATAGAAAGCAGAAAGACATGGGGGGGGTGTGTATGTGATATCATATGTTATATGTCATCACATAACTTGTACTGCTCACTGTGTTGCTTTCGTCTTTTAATGTAGGTAGTTGTTAGGTTTAGATCAAGTCAGAGGAACTCCAGGGTTTTTCAAAATGTGAGATTGGGAGGTGGTTACAGCAAAGTCTGGCATAGGCACGATGGAGATGAAACCTCTTTGATGCAAGCGTGACAGATATGTGCAAGTCACTTGAGCAGGGCCAACATGGGCATCATCAGACATCAAATTGTGCTGTCCCTGCTGTTATGCCATTGGTCCAGTCAACTTCCTGTGAAATTGCAGGGAACAGAATTTATTTAACCTATACCTTCAATGTATAATTTGATATGAAAATCAGACATGTTTCAGAATAACTGGATTCCTTTCCCTGGTTGCGAAATTGAGGCATGGATTGCTACATGATGCATCTGGGAGAAAAGTAATAAAATTAAATGTAGACCCTTGCACCTGGCAACACTGACAGTGAGCTTGGACTCCATCATATTTTGCCATTAGACAGAGCAGAAATAATGATATCCTCTGAAGCATCCTGTCCTCTGGCTTCTTGCAGATTACTTTTGGAATGCTCCTCTGGCACATTATGCATGTGGTACACCATAGATTCCTCAATTATAATACCTTTCACATCATGTTATAAATACCAGTTAATTGGTCTTTCTCCCCCTCTTCTTTTTTGGCAAAGATCGCTGTCTTTTAAAATTTTCATTTTCCCTGCTTAGCCCAGTATCTGGCACATTTTAGGTGACCAAGAATACACGTGTAAGAAGTCCATAATGACTGATCCCTACAGGAACGATCATGTCATTCAGGCAGATGCTGAAATTTTTATTTTTCTTTGTTTGGACAAAAGTGATAAGGATGCTATTTATTCTTTGGTTCTATAAATAGAGCAATGGTGCAAAATAACAGACGATAACAGAGCTAAACTATGAAACAACACTTCTCTAATTTCAGTGACACAAAGGAACTGTAAATACTGACATAGTGGTAGAAAACTCACTAGGAGTTGCTGCACCAACATCTGGGGGAATCTAGAAAAGCTTTCAGTTTTTAATGTTACTTTGTACTATGATTCAATAATGAAAAATCTACTAGATTAGCAAGAATCATGCTATTAACATCTGTAGCTTAAACAACAATATTTGTCTGAATGAAGTACTCTTTTTTCTCCTTTTAAACATAAACAAAATTAACTATTTAATATATTACATAGATCCAAAATACGAGTTAATTTCTGTTACCTAATTTATATATTGCCTTCTGAGGATAAAATCATGTCATATATAAAAAATACTAATTAAATTCTGAGATCTTATTTATACATTTCCCTAAAAATAATACAGAAGCATTCTCAAAATCCAAATCTAAAGATCCCAGCTCAATAAATTCTCAATGCGTTGACAGTACTGAATAGATTTCTGCTGAAAGAATTATTGCTTTTATGTTGTGTAAAATATTTGTAACTATAGGAAATCAAATGGTAGTATCTGAAGCTGTCACCTTAATAGTGAATGACTTCGCAAACAATATAGTAGATCTAAACAACGTAGCTGAAATATGTGACGACTGACATCAGGTGTCACTTGGACAATGCCACCAATAGCGTGAGTGACCCTTGGTGGTGGAACAGTGGGCAGGTGGCTGGAACTCAGTGGGCTTGCGCTGTCGAGTATTCCTCTTTCTTTTCTGTTCTTTTTTCTCTCCCCGGTGGCTATTTGTCATTCTCGGAAGACTGCAGCCTTCCTTTCCCCTGGACCTTTTTGAACTCTGCTGTCTTTGAACATCATGGATATTGCAAAAGAAACTATTTACTTGGCAGTAATTATATGCCACCCCTCATGTAAAGGTAAATGATAATGAGGTATAGGCAAAGAATAGGCAGCCCTGTCAAAGGGAAAAAGAGCTGCTTTTTAAACTTGGAGCCATACAAAATGCCTTATAGACTTGTTCTGGAGTAACTGTATCAATTAACCACGCTAAAAGCTCTGACTCAGATGGGCACTGCACACAGCATGTCTACTAGTGTTTTATTATCAAGTCCATTATGATGAGTTCTTGTCCTAGACAAAAGGAGAACAGAAAAAGAATTCAGGCTGACAAATTAGACTTGAAATCAGTTTCATTTACATAACGACTGGAAGTTCATTAATAACAGAGTTTTAATTATTCATGCTCTTGTTTCACTAGATACAGCAGTTTTCCCCCTGCTGTGCGGGCTGTCTGGATTAGCTAAAATGAACCTTAGCAAACTGATAGGCCGCCCAGATACTCAGACGCTTGTCTATTTTCACACTACTAGCGACGGGTCGGGGTTGGGGGGATGGAGCGTGGGTACAGATTGGAGTCGGCTGATGAGGAGAGGCAGGAAGAGGAAAGCACTGGATAGCAAGGAAGCTGGCTAGCGTGATTTCTTTGGGTCTGCATTACATGTTTGTGGAAAAGAAAGGGAGAGGGAAAATGCACCTGCTGGACATTTGTACTTGATGGGAGCGTCCGCCTGAGACGATGACACTTTAAATGTCAGTCATCTCGAGATTTTTTCATGGGGCATACTGCTGATAAGATTATATGGAGGTATGTCGTTTCTTTCCTTCTTTCCTCTGGAACAGGAGCATTAATAGGGTTTATTCTGATTTGTTCAAATTAAGAAAAAAAAAGGAAACAAGAAGAAATTTGTTTTTTTCCTTCCATATTATCTAGACAAAACTGAGAAACCGGTTTCAAGTAGGTTTTTTAATACAATTTTCTTTTAATGAGAGCAGTGGTGATATTTTCATTCTTACTGGTCGGTCGTAAATAATGACACTAAGGACACTTTCCTGCAAAAAATTAAAACTGTCTTGACACACATCAAGCTCCTGACCCAGCCTTGAGGGTCACGCAAGGTACGTTGCGAGGGTCACTCATGCAGAGGCTATTGCATTTCCGGTTCATTTGCTGTCTATATGTTTTACTAATTTAGATAACGATCTCACAAAAAGAGAATCCATGACAAATAAAACAAGACTGAATTGTTCCCAACATCTTTATAGCCCAGTGAGGGGGAGAAAGAGGCCAGAGGAAAACCTCTTTTCACTGTGAAATCAGACAATAGCTGCAGCTTTGAGTGTCCAGGGCTTTCTTTGGAACTGTTTTGGAACAAAAGTTCTCAGTTTGGGGAACCATTTCTAAAACAAATACTAGAACTATTTTGAAGAAAAAGAATTTTAGCAAGGAGAACTCACATTTAACAAGAGCTGACTGAGTACCAAATGCTTCGTCTATTCTCCTGCTAGGTTTAAACGCCACAGAAATTATTATACCTATTTTATTGAGGAAGAAATTGAGCCTCAGAGAGACCAAGGATGTAGCTAGCAGAGGAGGCAATAAGAAGTCCAGTCCATGTCTGCTGATACGTCCTCTCCCCGAGATGTGCACATTTGAAGATAATGACCATTTATATTTCTTCTACAAGGCTTATGCAACTTGTTTTTGTTCTATTTTTTTCTATCTTAATTTTCTTTACCCTCCCACTGATAAATAATTTTCTACAAAATAAATGTAATGACCTGCTTTTTTCAGAATATGGATAGCTTTCTTAGCTCTTGACTGACCCAAAATCATAAAAATCAAATATCTAAACAGTTAGTAATATACCTGGAAATTCTCAGGACCAAGGTGCTAATGAAAACAAGGGGCCAAGTAATAGCATGACTGAGTCAACATGCTGTGAAAGACAATCATGGACAAATTAAGCTAGCTTTCTTTCTTTCTTTCTTTCTTTCTTTCTTTCTTTCTTTCTTTCTTTCTTTCTTTCTTTCTTTTCTTTCTCCTCCCTTTATCTTTCCCTCCCTCTCTTCCTCTTTTATAGGACTATCAGCTATTCTTTCTGTTTAGAAGAATTTATGTTTACTGGTGAATTTTAATTTTAAGATTCATTTCATTCCTTCATTCCTGAACAGACTTTCCTGCCACCCACTCCACTCCTGTTTCATAAAGCTATCTTTATATGGGAGATTTTGAATGACGAATTACTGCTTCAGAGTGATCAGAAAGTTTCAACATATTTACATTTTATCCTCTTTTTATCTTTCTGAAGTATATATAGATATTAAAGTACAAAGAGGTTGCATGACATGCCTAAGGGAGAAAAAGTGTTTTGAAAAGTAAAACAAGATCCTTTACTAGTGAGCTACCTCAAGCAACAAGCTCAATCTGAGTATGAAGTGCAATAAATGGGCAGTTAACACTATGTAAAAGTCAGAATCGGTGCAGTCAGTTGGGCATTACTGATACTCTCTGACATCTGAGATGGCACTTTTTCAAAAATTGCCTTAGTCAATCAGAAAATTAAGTTAAAAAAGGAAACCCTTCTAAATCTTTGACCAAGGATTACAACAAAATCTGATACGTTCTTGAAAAAATAATGAAAATAAAACCTTTAAAAGACTAAAACCCAAAGAAAGCTTTCACTGCTCAGTGGGTAATACATTTGTTCTGCTTTAAAAATATTTAATTCTATTTTCTGGGCTCCTTTTCTCCTTTAAAAACTTAGAAATCTTGCCAAAGGACAAAGAAAACAATGGAAGGTTGTATGGGGAAGAGGAAGAGATGGAGGAGACATCTGGATTACGTTTGATCTGGCGGCTCTCTCCCGGCCCTGCTAGGTGGATGCTGCCCTGGGCTAGCAGAGGGGGTCTGCCTGTGCTGACATTTGATTTCCAGGTGCAAGTATTCACTCATCTAAATCCTGACCATATGCTGTCACACGTCTGCATAAGTATCGCTGCTTCTTTTAAACTGATCTAAAAGGTATACTTGACTGAGGCATGCAAGATAGATGGTCCTGAAACAGGGAAAATTCTAGCAATTCTACAGGGAAGACTTAGCTTGTGGAAATGCTTCTTATAGCCTGTGTCCTTGCATATCTTTTTCCTGGTTAGGAGCAGCGTTTCGTGGGAGCCAAGAGATCAAAAGTTTCGAGTGCTGTTTCTGACCATTTTGTTCTTGTTAATAAAGTGAAAGGGATGACTCTTCAAACCCGTAGAAGCATATCCAATCAATAGGGAAACATTAAATACACAAATTCTGCAAAGCGTGTTGCCTGAGATTCTGACTCCGTATGTCTGATCTGGGGCCAAGGGAGTCTGAAATTTTAAAGAACGTTTTATGAGATTATAACATAACCTATCAAAGGCAAGCATTGAGAATACCATCTCTTTAAGGTAAAATTATGCAATTTTTGTTTTAACTTTGGAAATGGATCAATTCATGAATTTTTCCTAAGTTGGCTGAGGTAAACCAGCTGTTATAAATTTTTTTTTTTTTAAATTAAATAAACATCTACTTTAGTTCTGTAGTGTGAAGTGTAATGGAAACAAAATAAAATGTTCTGAAAACAGAATCCAATCACTGCTTTACTATTTCAAACATAATAATACTTATTTTAATAAATGTTAATATAAAACATTTACACAATAAAACCAAAAATAGACAAGTGGGCTGACGCCAAACTAAAAACTTCTGCACAGAAAAGGAAACAATCAATAGAATGGAAAGGCAACCTAAGACATACAAATGGTCACTGGGTATATGAAGATGTTCAGCATCACTAATCATCAGGGAAATGCAAATAAAACCCATTATGAGATATCACATCACACCTCTTAGGCTGGCTATTATCAAAATAGCAAGAGACAAAGTGTTAGTGAGGATACGGAGAAATTGAAACCGTTGCAGTGTTGATAGGAATGTAAAATTGTGCAGCCTCTATGGAGAACAGGATGGAGGTTCCTCAAAAAATTAAAAATAGAACTGCCACACGATTCAGCAATCCTACTACTTGGTATTGTTAAGGGCCATGGAAAATAACCTGCTATCTCACTGGGGCCTCCAAGTATTATGGTGCGGAGTGCTAGAAAAGACCACCTATAGAACGAAACTGAGCCAAATTATGAGTCTTTAATAGCTGGGCCCAGCAACCACTCTCTGTAACTGCCGGTGCAGAGGGTGGTTGCTGGGCCCAGCTATTAAAGACTCATAATTTGGCTCAGTTTTGGTCTGTAGGTGGTCTTTTCTTGCACTCCACACCATAACAGGTATATATGCAAAGTAAATAAAATAAGGACCGCAAAGATATTACCACTCTCATGTTCGTTGCAGCATTATTCACAATAACCAAGATGTGGAAACAACCTGAATGTCCACAAAGAGATGAATGAGTAAAGAAAATTTGGTATGCACATACAATGGAATACCCTTGCACCTTAAAAAAAAGAAGGAAATTCTGCAATATACAACATGGATGAACCTTGAGAACATTATGTTAAGTGAAATAAGACAGAAACAAAAGGACAAGTACTGCATGATGCTACTGGGATGAGGTACCTAAAATAGTCAAACCCATAGAAGCAGAGTAGAATGGAGATTGGCAGGGATTGGGAGGAGGAGGAAATAGAGCATTGCTTATCAACGGGTATAAAGTTTCAGTTATGGATGACGAATACCTTCTAAAGATACGCCATACAACATTGTGCCTCTAGAAAATAATGTGTCGTACACTTAAAAATCTGTTAAGAGGGTGGATCTCATGGTAAGTACTCTTACCACAATAAACAAAACAAAACCCAAAACATTTACTAACCATTTGGCAAATTGCTATTTTTCAGGATGTTGCTATTTGTCAAACAGAACAGAAAGTCTATGTGATATAATTATTGATTTTGTGATTTTGGGCAACATTGCTTAATTTTTCTGATTCTCAGTTTTCTCATCTGTAAATTGAAAATGATAATACTTCTCACATTGAATCTTTGTAAGAATTCAAGATAATACAAGTTAAAGCATTATAGTTGCTCAAAACATGGCAGTTATTATTATCTGACTAGAAGTTAAGTGCCAGTGTTGTCCATTGGTCATTCAATTTACCATTTGAAGTTACATAAATTCCACAGTGGAAAATTGAAAAGCACATGTGATTTGCTCTCAAGAATGGGCTCAATAATGATTCTAAAGGTGGCTTCCACTATGGAATGATGTGGGTCCTCCATTTGGAGAGTTTAACAGGTACTGAGCTGTAACCAGAAGGAGAAAGCTTTGAAAATATCAAAACTTTGATATTTTACTTCTGGACCATTTTATATACAAACTTAATATTTTAAACAAATTCATTTGGCTGGAAATTTTTGTTGGTTCCTACTTTTGTAGCTTTAACAACTGTCATAGAGGAATTTAATAAAAAGTAAAAATTAAAAATGTATGTGTTTTTGCTACTGGCATTTTACTGTATTTCAATTCTTTGGCTATTGGTCAATAATCAAATACTGTTAATGGTATTATTGTATTAATAAGTAAAATTTTAATTCTGTAACAATGGTAAAGAATAAACAATATTATTAAAAAAGGGAAAGAAAAATTTTCAAAAATAATAAGCCGTTGGTATTGAGTGTCTAAATTTTTTTTTGAGACAGGGTCTTGCTCAAACACTCAGGTTAGAGTGCAGTGGCGTCAGCATAGCTCACTGCAGCTTCACACTCCTGGGCTTAAGTGATCCTCCTGCCTCTGCCTCCCAAGTAGCAGAGACTATAGGCACGTGCCACTGTGCCAGGCTAATTTTTCTACTTTTTGTAGAGACGGGGTCTCACTCTTGCTCAGGCTGGTCTCAAACTCCTGGGATCAAGCAATCCCCCTCCTTCCCCAGCCTCAGCCTCCCAAAGTGTTATGATTACAGGTGTGAGCCACCATGTCCAGCCTTGGATCTCTAAATTTTATAGTAGTGTTTTAAGAGTAGAGATTCATATTTTCTTTCTGTAGCATTTTGAAGTTTTTAAAAATAGAAAATGGAAAATTAATATTCATGTTCCATATTAATGAACGTTGAGCAAATGCATTTTTTCCTTATTGAAGACCACAGAGACCTTTAATAGTTTCTGTTATATTGTAGGAAAAAAGGGAAAAAGGTTAAGGAAAAAAGAAATTTCTCAGTACTTGGAAAGTTATCTTCACTGCATTTTGTAGCATCTTGAATTTGGTAGAATTTTTGTTTCCTTTCATGTCATACGCCTTTTTTGTAAAAGTTGGAAAATGAATTTGGCACCATATTGGGAGACTCTTTGGGTTGTTATTGAAAATATCCAAAGGCTAAATAAAATTGGAATCAAACTTGTAACTCTGTGCATTGGATTTCAATTCAGGTAATAACATGACAAGGGGAAGAGGAAAGGAAAAGAATCATGGAAAATGAAGTAGATACTTAGGAACCAAGTTGGCAAAGCAAAAAAGGGAAGGAAGAAAGCATAGAAAGAAGAAAATAGAAGACAAAAGGAGGAATAGAGAAGTAGTGTGACAAGAAGTTTGGGAAACTGTAGTAAAATTGGGAACTATTTTGTGGGAAGGCAGCTCAAAAGGTAGATACACAGTGATGAAGTCAAAACAACTATAATGAAACTGCCTGAAAATGTTTTGCTCTCCGAGTTTGAAAGCTGTAGCCTGTTTAGGAAAGGAGGATGCAAATGGATATTTATGGACCAGGTACGTGACTAAATTCTGTGATGCAAATAGCTTTGTAACAGGAATAATGACTTGAATAGAAAAATAATTTGTATAATATATGCATTTGCCATTTCTTTAAATATCATATTTTAGGTAAATTGAAACTCACACTTGTAATATAATGCTTTGAAAATAGCCTCACCAATAAATTCTAACAGTGCATTGACACTTAAATTGATGGCATAAATCCTTACATATTTATTAGTCTTTTATTTATGAGGTTATTACATCTCAGTTTTAAAATTAGAAACTTTAAAATTTGCAACTATAATTTCTGATGATTTAAGAATTATTTGAGAATTTTCTGTTTGCTATTGATGGATATGAATACAGCTTTTTAAAATATTAATTTTGTATTCAGTGACTAAACTCTTTTAAAAATCTAACAATTTATCCTAACTTTCTTCAGGTTTTCAATGTCTATAATCTGTGATTATGACACTTTTGTTCCTTCCTTTCAAATATATATGTAACTTTTTTCCTTGCTTTATTGCTTCCAACACAATGATGAATTAAAGTAATGAGAGTGTGCAAAAAAAAGAATTATTTAAATCCCAAGATTCAAGAATATAAATGCTAAATACCAAAAACACACTACATCCTTTATAATATCTCACTACAGCCTCCACCCTTCTTATTTCCAGGCTTTGTAAAAGCTTCATCTAACTCTAAAAGTCTTTCAAATGTCAAATTCCCCTTAGTATTTGATGCTACATTTACAATAATGCTGAACGAGCATATATATTTAATTCTTTGTTCTAAACCCTGCCAAGAAACAGAACATATACAAGTTTTCTTTTATTGCTTCCTCTTTATCACCTTTTCTTAAATGACTTCTTTAACTCCTACAAGGAGAAAAATACAGAACACGTGGACTCCTTTATGATCGTCTAACATGTAACACACCTCTTTGGAGCACAGATAACAAGCTCAATACTGAGCATTTTATGCACTGACACATTTTATTCTCATGAGTAAGAAACTTAACTGTTGACATTTTTTCAGAGAGGCAGTGATCTGCCAAAGACCACATAGCACAATGTTGGAGGTGGAACAGAATTCAGGTACTGTCAATTCCAAAGCCCACATCCCTGTTCATCCTGCCTCCTAGTTAACTAGCTTTAATAATACGTTCTCATTTCCTTTCTATGTTCCGCCCACAGAATTCTGAAAGGAAGATCTTCTAGGGCAGGTACCAGATGACGCTGATCTATGCTTTGATACACTGACTGGCACAGAGTAGGTTCACAAAGAATTTTTGGAAAGAATAAAGCAAGTCAAAGTTTCAGCTGTATGATCAAATTACTCTTAAGCATTACACAAAGTACCTGATTCTTCCTTTTGGTAGGTTTCTGGTTACCAAAGCCGATCTGTGTGCTCTGAGAATGAGTAGCAAGAGGGAATGAAGTTAGGGTGTAATTTAGCTGGTCAAATAATGGGCTTCTAAACTTGTTGGCCTTACCCCTAGAGTCGTAAATTTGTTGTTGCAAGTCATTTCCACAAACAGGATGTTCACTCTGAGTTTCTGCAGAGAATAATCAGCTATTGTTAAATTGGGAAATTATCAAACCTCAGGGTGGCAAACGCTTTAGAATTATGGGGACTTGTCTTTTGCAGTTTCAGTTCGAAAATGTGTAAGCAAACCTGGCTTGGTGGAGCCAGTTTATAGGTGCATTCTAGGTGTGGAGGCCTCAATGAAAGGATTGCTTATGGTATCTGAATGTCTGTTATGTGACATTTTCAAGTTTACAGTCCATTTATTGTCTGCGATGTTCTTGCATGCTCTCACCAGGTGTTTTTCAATGAAGCACTAAACTTCTAGTTGACTCCAAGAGGAAACCTTCAGGTAGGTTTAATGCAGAAGATTAAGACTGCATTAAGATTAAGTCTGAAATGTTCTGCTACCAATTAGCCCTCTAGTATTTCTGTAAGCCTTGAATTTTTGATGCGATCAATGACACCAGTGGAGCCATCTTCTGTGGAGTGGTTATTAAAGATATAAAAATCAATACAAAGATGATACTTGGAAATCTATACCACAAGATAATGAATCACCATGAGAGCCGACTGAGAAGAATGTCAGCAAACCAAACAGAAGGTTTGTGCATAACAAAGTATTTCATGCCAGTAGAATGTAAGCTAAATTTTGCATGAGACAGAAATCTTCAGGCTACACTTATGATACATTTGCATGACAAGTTTTTAATAAAATTAAGACACAAGCTCAACCAGGGCTCCTAGTGCCTTAAACAAAAAGAGAGAGAGAGAGAGAAAAAAAGAGAGAGTGAGGATTGAGATGTTCAAGACTGAGCCAATAATGCCATAATTTAACTTTAACTAATGACAAAATAGCATCAGAACTTTCTCTGTCAGTAATCCTCATTCAATTTCTTTTAAATGAAACATTATTTGCCTGCACCTTAAGTCCATAAGTACTGATTGTTATTGGAGCTGTGTATTGGAGCTTCACAGAATAGTCCAAATTTAATTTGAACTGGGGATTGATTTCGTTTCCTTCAAAGGAAGATTTTTTTTTCCTTCCAAAATTGAGCTGGTGCATGACTTTGCAAGTTCATTTTGGTTTTCTCCTTGACACAACTGTCAGTGACATGAGAACATTTATATGTTTTGTCCTTAAGGGACATCAGAACATTGCTAATGATGCCACAAATGACTGGGAGCTACTTTTGGCTTTAGAGATACAGATTCCTTATGATTTCTTATTATTTGCAGCCAGGAAAAGCAAAAATAAGCAGGCCTGCTGCAGTAACAAGTCCACTAAACCATTGTATATTTAATAGATACAGAGTTTTATGCTCGAGATTTCCCAATTTACAACTATGTAAATAAAGTTTTATAGGGAGGGATTAGGAGAGGGTGTGTTTTTGTGTATGTTGGGTGGTGCAAAAGTCATAAATGTTTCTATTTCCTTCTTTCTCTAGGCACATATATGAGTCCCCCAGTGGCACTCTTAAGTGGCTGCTATTCTGGGGGGCAGTGCTCGTAATCACTGTATATTAAATCCTTAACAGCGAAGTCTGGCTCCCCATTAATCTGTAAACTGACTGATTGACTGAGAGATGTCTTTGCTTTGCTTGCAGTTTTTTCATTTACTTCTCACCCTGGTGCCAACACAATTTTCAGAAAATGGAACAATGATTAGTTTATGCTATTGCATATTAAGTTTGGTTTACTTTGCATTTTCATTGCATGTTTCAAAGGTTGACTTAATCAGCTGTGCGTTGTTACAGAGTCAGGGTGGCATTCCCACAGATTTTTTTTCCCCAATGTATCATATAACAATGAGAGTACTAGACACATCTTGTGCAGTTTTAACAAGCCTTTGCAGTTTTGACTTAATTGTTTTCCTCTCCTTTACCCCTGCCCTCCCCACCCCAGGCTCCCAAAGCAAATGAACCATTAAGGAGCATAAAACAAGGAGAATTAGTTTAGACTTCAGTAAAACACAGACCTCTTGCGGGCAATATCTGCCTTGATGCAGAATGTCTACCGTTTAAAATCTCATGGTGTCCTGATTGTCCTGACATCTCATGCTTGCCCTCTTGAACCCCATTGCCTCGGGAACTTCAGCACTCAGGGCTGTTCAGTTCTCATGTTCATCCTCAGTGGTGTTCATGCTTTAGCTCCTTTATCTTCATCTGTAAAATCTATACTACAGATGCATGAATACACTTTCCAATAGTTCTAGAATCGGGGTTCAGCTTGGACAGTCTCTCATATCTCTTTTAGGTAGTGTGAAAAAAAATACATATGAAGTGCAGGAAATGCTAATGCTATTGCCTCTCATAGAAGTTCTGAAAGCTTTAAGCCCTTGTAAGTCAGTATTCCTGCTTGCTTGAGGGTGGGTTTTAATGCCTTGAAGGATCTTATTCATTCATTTACAAAGAGCTGATGATGACATGGTATGTTCTGGGTGATGAAGATATACTTTGTATCCGGGGAATTGAGAGAAAGATGCTCAGTAAGACTGGGCACAGCTGTTTCTCCTGTGAGGGTCACATTTTAATTGTTTTTTGGGGAAAAATTTGTGCCTTTAAAAATTTGGTTAGGAAATAAATTGGGACTAGGTAAATGTCTTCCTCTGTGTGGAATAATCACACACTGTTTTAGTGGGTGGGAGAAATGAGATGCACAGCAGTTCTGTGGGAGGCAAGCCCTTCTTGATAGGGCTAGTTGATAAAAACTTGAGTCCAGAAATTGGGCAGGTATATCACATGAAAAAACTTTAATTCTTTAGACAATATATGTTCACCGGATAAACACTGATAATGTCTTGATAAAAATGATCTGGGGTAGGGGTGGGGAGGGACAGGATAGATACCTAGAAAGTGAAAGCTGAACAAGAAAACATAACCTTCCATACAGCCAACGTGGGCCCATGGAGAGGGGAGTGAACCCACAGAAGGCATTGATATTACATGAGCACACAATAGGTTTTTAGATTTATAATTTAATTTAGAAATCAAAAAGACAGATGTATTATTTTATAATACCATGTCTTATTTTATAATCTAATATTAATACACTTTCCTAGCTTCTATGAAATAAAACAGAGTGGTTTTAATTAACAGAAAATTACATATCATGGAGGCAAATAGAAGAATTACTCAGGGGTTGCATATCAGAACATATAGGATTTATATTTTTGTAAACAAGTCCGGAAATATTAATACTTTTAGGCTTCTGTGAATCAATGCTTCATCAGGCTTCTTAAGAGTCAAACCTCATACTGGTTACTTGGTTCTTATGAATCCAGGGAACTGGGTGAAACCAGATGGTCCAATGTTAGAGGAAAGAGAGCGGGATAAAGATATATTAAGGCAGGGAGAGTTTAAGTTAAAACACAACCGAATGTATTGAAAAGAGAATAGAACTAGAAAGAAATGCAACAAATTATTAACAATGCCTTTCTCTGAGTATTGGCATAAACAATGGCTTTTATTTTCTTCCTTGTGTGTTTCGATATTTACAATTTTTCTACAATAGCATTTCTACTATAACCAGAAAAAAAAGAGATCAATGAAAAGCACAGTCTAATTGTTGAAATATTGCTATATACAAAATGAATACATTTTACCACTGGTAATGCCTGTGGTTATAGAGGAAAGATGATTTCCATAGAAGGACTATAGTGTTTTATATCTAATTTATTGGGGAGGCTTTTGGGCAAATTCAGAACTTCAGATCCTGGAAGCTGAGTACAATGAATATTTGATAGACAAAAGGAAGAAAAGACACGATCAATGGAAGATCTGCCAGACAGTTAGCGAGCGTGTGAGAACATGAAGAATGTGAAAACCAGGCAAAGTGAGTCTCACGTGAAAGTGAATAAAAAATGAGAGGAGATGAGGAAATAAACTGGCCTTGCATTTGGAAGTGAAGGCCATGAACAGGATTCTATGTTTTCAATGTCAAAATTAAGAAACTCCATTGGGAAATAAGTTTACAGAATGAGCAAAATCAACCTAACTTATAGTCAGATTGATTTTTACTTTGGGGAGGGGAGCTCTAAGTATTAGCATTGGGTCTGTTTTATTAACATTATAGCTTTCCTTTTACTTCCAAGAAAAAGCACATATAATGCCTTTACTCTTCATAATTCACTTGCTTACTAAAATATTCATTGATTTTTTTTTTTTTCTGAATTTGTAGCCCATCTGCTTGCAAAACATTCATTGACTTCACGGGACTAAATAATAAGTATTGGTGGACGTTAATGTACATACGTGCAATAAAACTGTCAACTCAGTCATCCTCCTGGTACCTGAGCATATAACGAAGTATCATTAGACAGTAGTCGGAAAGGTAATGTACATAATGGAGAGAGCATGGCCTTGGCCTTGGAGAAATGTGAGTTCAAATCTTGACTTCTGTCATTTGCTGCTTGTTAAACTTCATCAAATTAAATTTCTAAGCCTCATTTCTTTATCTGTAAAGCAGGGACAGCACCTTCTTTCCAACATAAATTTTGTGAGAATTAAATGAGATGTACATAAATAAAAGCTCATAACAGAGTAGTAAGCACGCAATAAACTCAGTAACGGTCAGTATGATTTTTGTTGCTGGCATACTCCTGGTTTGCTTTCACAACACAAGGCAACTTAAAGTTTCAAGACCAATATCGAATTTTAGTTTTCTTTCTGAAAGTCAAGTTTTGGATTATTAATATGAGAATGATCTCACTTCTCTTTCCTTAAGATGGCAGGCAAGGGTTAGTTCATAGAGGTAGGAATGAAATGGACTCACCTACAGTCTCAAATCTCTCTCTATTGAGGTCAATGGTACCAAGCTTTCTCAACTTGTTCACTTCGGGGCACGTCAGAAATCAAAACAAAGCAGCTTGATGGGCCAACAGGGAGAGCTAAGGAAACTGAGTCCTCGGCAGAGAATGCTCATGCTTAGCGAGCCTCAGGGACGCTGGGTCTCTATTTCAGAGACATGGGGTTACTCAGTGAGCTTTGTACGCAAGACCAACATTTAAGTCTTAAAGGCTGTGTCTCGGCTGTTCTAGTTGTGGTTCTCTCTGAAGGGAATGCAATCTTTGCACTCATCTGGGAGTATTCCCTGTTGCAGTGTGAGCGGAGTGCCTCGGACTCTGGCCAAGCCGGGCATTTTGGTGGGATGTCTATCCCACTTTCGCTGCACGTGCAGAGCGACACACATGCTCTCTGGAATTTGCCCAGCTTCACAGTGAATCATGCGTCCCCTTCAACAGAGCCTGTGCCTTTCTTTTAGTGATCAAATAGCTCATTGCATAGACCCTGGATAATATAAATCCATAGTATCATTGGTTATATAGCCCAGAAAAGCACAACATGCCGACACTCTATTCATTATTAAAACCACATCTTGGATCCCACATCTTCTATCAGGACTCCAATGAAATTCATAATTTATCATATTGAAATGAGCATATACATATACTTTTTCTTGTTAATATTTATTTTGTATATTTTGGTTTTGCTTCTACAAATAAATTGCAAAGAGCAGGGGCCACATTTTACACTGTTTTTATACGACATTGTTGTGGAAAAGTTTTCAACGTTTTTTTTATAGACCCCCAAGAAAATTAGTGAAAATTAGTAAAATTTAAAAAGTCCTCATACATCTAGCAGGTAAGATCAAAAAGTACACTCAGCTTGTATTTTTTTGTGCTTTTAAACTTTTCAGTGAATATGAGGAGGATCTATTTTAAACTTACTCTTTCATCTTGAAATGATGGAATCAGAGCGGTAAGAGGCCTAGGCATAGGTGTAAGGAAAGCTGGACAGCAGAATTTGGTGGATTTGGTGCACATTACACTCTGCTAAACATTTTCTTTCTTGGAATTTTTTTTTTTAAATTAGCTTTCAACTCTTAGGTCCCTTTATCCATTTCTTCAAATTCTATGCCAAAAATTTTAGTCAGATAGACGCTAATTATTCAAGGTCACTCAGAAAGTTCAGAGGCAGATTTGGGAGCCCAAAGGTGGAAACTTTGCCATGTATTTTTAATAATAGTACTTTCCTGAAATGCTAGTTACATGGACTAGACATTATTCATGTTTCTTACATAATCATAGTAATCAAAGTTTATTTATAGCATAAAGACCCCAGAAAAATTATACTGGAATATTGTAATATAAAACAATTTAGAATTTCTGAAGTATTGCACTAATGCACTGTCTTAACATCTGACATTATCCCTTGCACAGTAAATGCTACTTGCCTTGCTTTCAATGTATTATACACTTTTAAGATCTACTATATTTACTGGATTATATTTTAAAAATAGAAAAAAAATGAAAGAAACATTTACATAAGAACCATGATGGGGAATGGCATCTATTATTCTTATAAAAATTTTAACTTCCAATAAGAAACCTATAATTAATATCTATTCTTTAGAAGGTGTCATCACTATTTTTAATTTGCCAACTTTTGCCCTTTTAAATGATTTGGACAGTAAATATCACTGTCGGCTAAAGTAGTATCAATATTTTAATATGGTTAATTAAAAATGATTCTAACTTCAGTTTAGGTCATACTTCTTATTCTAATTACTGGATCATCAGATAACTTATTTAAACCTTATAATATCATCTCCTGCATGTGGGTTATTAAAATTAAAATATAGCTATAATAAATAATAGCAATTATCTAAATTAAATAAAATAAATGATATCTCTTATGTTAAAATATGAATTTCACATTTTTTTCTTTAATATTATCTTGGAAATAGGATAGTGATGTCTCACTATATAAATGTAAATGAGAAAGTGACTGACCACATTTTGGGGATGAGAAAAGTAGGCCAGAGAGTGGTTAATGACCAATTTTGGGTTGAACCCAGGTTTTCCAGGGTTCTGTAAACCAGACTCTGGTCTTATTTTCTTTTCTCTGATCTGTTGCCTTCACTCCTGAAAGGAAACGGGAGGATGTGGAACTGAGAAATATGCTTTTGCTAATGGGGAAGGGGAAATCCGATGACGTGCTCTTAGCACCGTGGTTATGCTTCTTAGATTAGAAGGCTGAGCGTGAGTGGAAACACGGGCTACGGGCACATCCACTGGAGAGATGAAGTCAGTAGCCACATGTAGGCTCATTAAGCTCTAATGGTGATCGTAATCATCCGTTTGTGATTTGGAAGAACTGTGCCTCCATCCCCCTGAAAGGCTTTTTGTTTTGTAGGTTCCTTTTTATTCTGCTTCCTGAAATTCTATGCCAATTGGTGTTTGCATGTTTCTGAAATGGCGTTGGGCCTTCTAATTGATTCTCCCACTACGCTGCTCGCCGAGCTGGCAGGTGCCCCACTTTCAGGTCATTTGACGTGTCACACCACCTAGGGCTCGCCAGGAACCCATTCAAAGGGCAATAGGATGCCAATTATTTTCCTTCCTGGCATTTACATGAAGGTGTAATATATCTCCTTTAGGAGAGAGGCCGCTAAAAGGGAATTGAGAGTTTGGTTCCCTTAATAATTCCCACAGCCCCCAAATTTGTAGACTGTGGAGAGGGTTGAGAAACTGAAACAAATAAAGAGAGGGGGTAGAAAAATAGAGCTTTAGTTCATCAGTAAATTTAGTGCTTACTAGGTACCAGGCAATATTTTAAGGGCTTTACATATTAATATACCAATTTGTTTATATTATGACACAGCTCTTGGAAGTGGATACAATTATTTCTCTCACTATGGAGAAGAGAAATCTGAAGCCCATAGTTACATAGCTAGTAAGTGACAGAACCACAGTTTGAATTTAGGTTGTCTCCAAAGCCTAGGCTTTTAATCATTTTGCTATAGGTGGAATCAGAGATCCTGTATGAGTACACCTTAACATGAATTGATAATTTCTAATATACAATTACTTAATAATAACCGGGAAAGTAAATGATGATCGTGATTCAGAAAAATAGAAATATGAGGCCATCCTTTATAAATCCCTTTATCCCCTACTTCCTCATCTAACAAGCCTCGTGGCAGAGGTAGCCTCAATGGGATGTTTTGTGCCTCTTCCTACTTCAACAAAGGCATGCATCCTAATAATTCCTAGCTTCATTTATGAAAATACCAACACTAATTGATCTCTAGTTGGCTATATGATTTGTAATGTCCAGGCATACTCCAAGGCAGGAGCTTCCTAAGACCACAAGAATACCTTTATAAGAAATCCAGGTAGACAGCCAGCCTTAAGCAATGTACAACAACCTATCTCCTGAAGAGAGGGAACTCACATATGTACTTTCTTCTTCCTTCAACTCTACCCAGGATCATGATTGTACCTTGTACTAAAAGATCACCCAATATTATAACTTAGAAAACCATCAACAGATAAAGCACAACACACTTATATGATGCTTGAATTCATACCATAACTGAATTCATTATGTCTTATTTTGAAAGTAATCATTTACCTTATGAATCTATGTAGGCTCCATATTCTTCAGAACTAGTTGTGAGGTTTAAAGTAAGTGGTCTGTGACCTAGAAGGGAGACAAACAAACCCACAGTTCAAATTCAGCATGAAAAAATATCAATAGGGTTGAAGATGCATTAACATGTGCATTAAATGTTGTTGTATACCAGATTCAAATTATGAAGGCTTTACCCATTTGGAGGTACAGAGAGGGTAGAATTTAGGTGAGATGGAATAGCAGTGTTTGTGCCCCTGTGCTTTAAGTATAAGCTCAGACAAAAAAAGTGAAAGGATCTAAAATGATTCCTGGAACTGAACAATGTAACTGAACCCAAGGGGGAGGAACAGGCTGCCACCCACCTGGGAAGATGGGTTAATAAAAAGATCAATTGCACTCTTATCTTATTAGTCATTAGACAGCCCATTGGTGCCACCTGCTTACTTTAAATGCAGAAGTACAGGCCAGCTGTTGGAAAGCTGCCACTGTTGCTTCAGAACCCTGTTTCTCCCTGCTGTAGTGACAGAGGGGAAAGGGCCAAACTCTGACTCTTAGGAGCTGAGCATCTGTTCCTCTAGCAAACAAAAGTGTGAGCGCACCCATTAGGTGCGCACTGTCTGGGGGATGGACACCCCTTGTAGCTGTGACTTGGATGGGGCAAAGGCAATATATGCACCCTAAACATTTGCACCCCCATAATATGCTGAAATATAAGAAAATAATTTGTGGATAAGAAAAAAAAATGTGAGGGCAAATCAGAAAGCAAGGCTTTATGGATGGGGAAGGGAGAATGAAAATACCAGAATATGAGGAGTTTATGGAATTAATATGAACACGAACTTAAGAAACATTTTAAATATGAAAAATAAAATGACTCGGGATTTTCCTTCTTCTTGGGTAGTTGTGTCCCTCAGATCTGAAGTGGTCGTGTATTAAAAATACACAGATGATACAAACTTCTGGCTTGTTCATTTTCATAGTCTTTGCAAACCACTGACTCTTTTTCAGTTGCAATTATTCTTTCCCAATGCGTAGGAAAGAGTTATCTGTTTTGCTTTAATATCAGATGCCAATGATTAAAGCTTCAAAAGAAATGTTATATATTTCCTCAAGCAAAGCAAGTGCCTGCTTACCAATGATAGAAAAGGAAGAAACTTTCTATATTGGTAATAGAATCATTCTCTGCAGCAGCTAGTGTTTACTTCTAGCAGCTTCTGCAAACTCCAGCTGCAAATGGGCCTCCTGACTTTTTCTTGTCCTCTCATGCTGCACTTACCCGGGCATCAGATAGATGCCTGATAGGTCAAGATCATCTCACATTTGCAGCAGAGAAAGATTCTTTTCTCCTTTAATAAAATGAGTATACTTAATTTCCGTCATTCGTTTTTGATGGTATATATATTTATTATTTATTGATTATTACTATTCAAGCAGTTAGTATTTGTTTGGCTACCAAGGAATATCTTTTTCTCTGCTTTGACCGTTCCTATTCCGTCAGAAACACTTTGCAAGCAGTGAAATGCTAACTTAGGATGGGAATGTGAGGTGCAGCACTTAGTTGCAACATCTCAAAGCAGTGAGATGCTGATGCCAATTCATGGCCCGGTAACTAATCACTTCTCTCCTGCTCATTTTAGTTTCTAAAAGTCAAATTAGTATAGGTAGGTTCTGAATGCTTAAAATTTATTCCTAACTAAGCAGTGTGTAGATAGATGGATTTTCTATCAAGCGAGTCTCAAACTTGGAATGGAAAATCAAGCACTGTCTCTGGCCTAAAACAGAAATAAGAGTGATCAAGATCCCTGAGCAAGAAATGACCGCTTATTGAAAAGTATTACTTAGTAAATTTTTCAACTACGGAATTCCATGATGCGCTAACCATTTATACATTTTTAGAGGTCAGACTAATTATTTGTTTGTTTCTTGAATTTAAAAGGGTGGTAAAGAATTCGGATTTCATGCAGTTGGTTATAAGTTTAAATTACCAATGAGATAGCAAGAGAATAAGATTTTCGGGACCAGACATTTTTAGTTTTTCAACATACTGTAAGTTTGACACAAATTAAAACATGGTAAAAAAGCACTCTCTGAGTGCAGAAGATAATCTTTGCTCTCCTCCAGATTGCTGAGTGAGGCTGCAAAACTTGGCCTTAAAATGATAGATGAGGAATGGGCCTCCTTTCTTCTATACTGTGACCTTGCTGTGACAGTTTCCTGAGGACTCATGGATGGGACCTTGCTCTTGGCAAAAGAGCATCAAAATGACAGTGCTTGGATGCAATCCAAGGCAAATCTGTCTAATACTGAATTTTGTTCCCTAGCGCCATGTTTTATAGTGAGGGTCCAACATAGTGGTAAAGGTTCTATGACAACTAACAAAGGAAAATTTCCTAGATAGACTCATCTCCAGGCTTCCCACTGCCTTTAGTTAATTAAGTACATTTACAGATGGGGATAAAATTGTAGGCTATGGTTGAAAATGCTAAAGGAATAAAATAGCACTTAAGTTGCTTTCCTGCCAATTTCTTCATTTCATGGTTAGGAAATAGACATCAGATTAACATTTCAAAGAAACGATGAGCATTTGACTGTGTAATTTTGTGAAAGATGGATATTTTCACCTGTAATAAAAAAGCTCATCTTTGAGGAGGAATTAACATTGGCTGTCTAACAGTGTCACTTTTATGAGGACAAAGGTAATTGAGTAATTGTTGATTTGTAGTAATGGGTATAGCTTTTAAGCTGATAGCCAAAATTCTATTGTTTAAAATAGAACTTTATATTTGAAAAACGAAGTATTCAAGAAATTTTCAATATTTTCTTGAGAATTCAGGCACATAGTATAAGGTTCAAGGAACACCATATTGGATAATTTAGGTGTTAGCAGAAATTGGATTAATTCTATTAATTAATTTTATTAATTCTTATATGTGCCATTTACATACAGAACATATGTACTAACTTTGTGATTGAATCTAATGAAGGCAAAGTTAACCAAATGTGGTGAAATGTACAAAATAAATGATTTTTGCTGAAGTTTAAGAATGCTTTGTTTAACAGAATGGGACTTGCTGGTCTCCTTTGACTACTACCATTATTACAGTTGTTGAATAAAAACTATTTTGAAGAGAGTTGTTCTGTGTGTAATTTCCTCAAATTTTGAAATCACTCTCTCTAGAAAAATTTCCAAGTTTAAAACAATAGCATTTTAATAAATAAGTCAGATGTTTGAATAACCCTTTCTATTAATGTAGTGGTAGTGTCAGTGTGAATACAAGGTCAGGCCTTTAAAAACCTATCAAGAAAGAGTACCCTTTAAGCTGTAATTCATGGGGGAAAAATCTGTGATATTCAAGAAAAAACTAAATTCCAAGGAATCTGAAAGCAACACTTTAATCTTTAAAATGCAAAATAAAAATATAATTATGAGTATACACTGAGAAGAGAGTATATAATCCAATACTTTAAATAGCTCAAGAATTAAAATAAAGCCAGTTTAGAGAAAAAGTATATCCAGTGGCATCTCATCTAGAGAAGAGGTGCAGTGAAATGAGTGTAAGTAAAATAGAGGGAAAACTCTAGTCTCAGCATTTGTTGTCTTTAACGTCTAAAAATGAAAACTTTAAATTGGAAGTTTTGAGGAAACTCTATAGCCTTAATATTTTTATTTAAATATGTGCATCTCTTTTCCATTATGAGTATTCTCATGCCTGGACTGTGATGGCAAACTCCTAACTAGCCACACCTTCTGTTTTAGGAGCAGGTGTAATTGATCAGGAAAGATGGATTCTTCTCCTTCCTCTATCGTCCTGCATGATTATCGCCCAAGGAAACTTTGGAAATCACAACTATTATAATATTGTCATTTCCCTAATTAAAACAAAACTTCTAAAATATTCTGAGTGGAAAGGAGTTTTGCTAGAATTAAGTCCGGACTCTTAATTGGTGTCTTTATTCCAGGATGGGGACATTAGACATTGGGCAATCAATTGGAATGCTCATGATGTTTAAGCAGGGAGTGAATTAACTAGAAATCCAATTTAGATAGATGAAGTGCATGTACTATAGATCAGAACAAGGACAGAAAACAGATTTATTCAATAATTAACCCAACAAATAATTTTAGCAATATTTAAAATTTAGTAGTACCTAAATGTAACAAGATAAGTCAACTTGAGTGGTAATATATTTTGGGAAATCAGCTCACTA
>CAUYRT010038965.1:0-30006 GCA_963574885.1 Lepilemur ruficaudatus
AACCTTTGTGGAAAAGAATTTGGAGATTCCTCAAAGAGCTAAAAATAGAATTACCATTTGATCCAGCAATAGCATTATTAGGCATCTACCCAAAAGAGCATAAGACATTCTATGATAAAGACATCTGCACCTGAATGTTTATGGCAGCACGATTCACTATTGCTAGGTCGTGGAAACAACCCAAGTACCTGTCAATTCATGAGTGGATTGTTAAAATTTGATATATGTTCACAATGGAATATTACTCAATTTTAAGAAATGACAGTGAGCTAGCACTGCTTATATTATCCTGGATTAAGCTTAAGCCCATTATTCAAAGTGAGGTGACACAAGACCCGAAGAACGGGCTCCACATTTACTCGCCATCAAATTGGTATTGACTGATTAACACTATGGTGCTCAAATGGTGGTAGTGTTCACTAGGGATTTGGGGGTGGGGGGTAGATCCACGTCTTAGAGATGTGGTGAGCACTGTGACGGGGAGGGGCATACTTGATGTGTATTTGTGGATGGATATTAGGGGTCTCAATGGGGGTGGGTGGGAAATCCTCTAAAACTGATTCATGTGAATAGCTGTACAACTTGGTAAATTTACTAATAACCATTTAATCGTACACTTGAAATGGAGTAAAGACATGATATGTAAATTACACTTCAATAAAGACAAAAAAATATCTGTCAAATATGGCTTTAGGTTTCAATTCGAAAATCACTGTGAAATGTTTCTGGACATGTTGGAAAGCTATCTGTAGCATGCTGTCAAAAGAATTCTTGTATCATTTGGGGGGTTAAACTTAAGGACTTCTGGGTTTTCTTAGAAGGTTCCATTCATTTCCAAAGTTCTTTTGTTTTAGAGATTGACATGTTCATTAAGCATTTTTTTTTCTGTCGTCAATCACTAGGTTCAGAGTTCAAGCCTGGAACACTTCCCCTTCCTTTTATAAAGAAAATTTGCAAACAGATGATCATGAATTTTGAGTTAATCTAACAAATAAGAATTGAATTATGCTTTTGATTCTAACAGTGCAGTGGATAAGATATTCTTGAAGTTCCTTCCATCTAACCTGCCATTAGAGACTGTTAATTATAACAAATGATTTTTAATCATGAATTTTTCTTGCTAAAAAATAATTAAAGCTCAGACATTTAAGCTCAGATCTAAAGAAAAACTGAAAATTAGCGCAAATGAAAAGAACAGAGAGCAATGAGTAGCAAGGATCAAGAGCAAGGAGAATTGGTGTTAAAGAAAACTTAAATCAGTGGCTAATTTTATCAAATTCACAGATAGAGAGAGTCAGCATTTTAAAAAATATCAGTTTTCCCCAAATTGATACATGGGGGTCAATGTAATTATGATCAAAATCTAAGCTGAATTGTTTTTGAAGAATGTGACATATAGATTTTAAAATGTATGAAGTTCAAGGGCTGAAGAATAGTGAAAATATTTTTTAAAAAGAGAAATCAGATTAGGGGAATTGTCTTGCCAGACATTTAGACTTATAATCATGAATTGGAATAGGATTAAGTATAACCATTAGAGAGCTCACAGATAAACTCAATAATATATGGAAAAGAATACATGTCTGAGTCAGCATTATAAATGACAGGGAAAAGGAAGGACTGACTATGAAATACCTTTGCTGGATCAGCTGATTATCCACACGGGAAAAATTAAATTGAAACACAACCTCAGACCATGCACAAAGATCAATTTATGATGAAGTAAAAAAATAGCTTTTTTAAATATTAAAGGAAATGTGTGAAAGTATCTTTATAGCACCATGATAGAGTAATATTACCTAAGCAAAGCATAAAATATACTAACTATAAAGGAAAAGATGGATACATCAGACCATAGCGAATTTATGAACTTTTTAAAATGACTCTTAAAAAATCAATAACAACATATTATTTTTTAAAAAATGATAGTTAAAACACACATTACCAGCAAAGGAGTATTATTGAAAATATACAAAATTCCTAAAAATAATAAAAAGGCCATCTAATTTTTTTAATGGTAAAAATATACACAAAGAATTTCATAAGAGGAAACAAATGGCCAATAAGCACAGGAAAAATTATTGAACTTACTATTAATAATTAATAATCAGGGAATTAAAAATAAAACCTAGAGTTAGAGATCATTTTTTTAGTCCATTCATGCTGCTGTAGCAAAATACCTGAGCCTGTGTAATTTATAAAGAACAGAAATTTATTTTATCACAGTTATAGAAATTAGGAAGTACAAGATCAAGGCACCAACAGATTTGAAGTCTGGTGAGAGCGTCTGTCTGTTTCCAAAATGGTGCGTCTGTCTGCATGATGCATATTGGTAAACATGATGTTACAGAAATTTTCTAGGTTTTACAGGGACTGGTATGTTCACAAGTGCTTGTTTTATAAAATACTTCATAATTCTCATGTTACTTGCATTGTTCTGCATCAAATTAAACACAATAAAAATGTATAATTAAGGAAAGAGTTTATCTCATTTGTTAATTGGTGCTATCATTTTTGGATATTGTAGTACCAGGTGCTGCTTCAAGCCTGCGAAGCAGAATTTATTAGGCCATAGATCTTCAATAAATATCCTGACATAATTGATTCTGTATTTGCAAATACTTCTATAACTCCTGTATACTTTCCCTATTTTCCTTAGCTTCTTTCTTTATTTTTTCCTGTTAACTCTCATTTCTAATATGCAACTAAGCTCTGACTTCTGGGCTGGGCTTTACCTGGATTTAGTATCAGAAATGCTCAATTCTAACAAAGTTAGGGTAAAACCTCAGGTTAGTCTGAAATGTTTTGATTTGAAAGCAAGCAGCAAAACAGCCACTTCCCTTTGACTACCAGCTTTGTGTTCCCTGATTTACCACTGACGTTTCCATCAATTGTTGAACATATGAATCCTGCTTTCACACTGCTTCTTCCAATACCTTTCAATCCTTATCTTAACAATCATTGTGTCAATGAAAAAAATACTATCAAATACCACTTTGAAGATTGTGAAGGGAAAGTAGTTGTTCCCATTCCTTACTACATTGCTGCTTAGGGTCTCAAGTTAATGATGAATATTTTACTTTCACCTGTTTCTGACTCTAGTATTATACCATGTACTAGGCATTTATGCTGCCAGTGTTCTCAGTCTGCTTAATTTCTGCTCTTTTTATTTCCACCTAGGAACCAAGAATACAAAGGGGCATAACTTATAGTTCTCATAATGGGAAACAATAAATATTTAGAAAAGATTACATGTTTGAAATAAGTGTAATTTGTTTTTTTACTTTCTTAGTTTTGTAACTTGTACAAATCATTTATAAACATTAATTAGCAATGTTCTAATCAATGCAATTAGAAAGGAATAAATAAAGTTAGGCTCATATAACTAACTTTAGAAAATGTGTTCCTAATATCTATCCATTCTCTCTGGTGATTTATATTTTGTTTTAATTCAATACATCAAAGATAGTTTTTTAAATAATCTTTTCTTCCTGACCCAGGCAATCCCCTTCCCACAGAGGAAAATTGTAGAGGTGACCAGATGACAGCTTGTGCAGCTCTTATAACTGGGACTTGCTGGAGTTGGGGGAATGTATATATCCAGCTATCACCAAGAGTCCTGAATTCTGACCTGGTCCTGAATTCTGAGCTGATCATTAAAGATATGCTCAGTCTTGTGGCCCAGAATGTTGAGTACTTTGCTTTTTCTGCCTGTATCAAGAGGATCATGTGGTCTTTGTTTTTGCATCTATTTATGTGTTGAATTACACTGATAGATTTGCATATGTTGAAACATCCTTGCATCTCTGGGATGAAGCCCACTTGGTTGTGATGGATTATTTTTTTTATAAGCACCTGAAATCGGTTTGCTAGGATTTTGTTGAGAATTTTTGCATCTATATTCATACGGGATATTGGTCTGTAGTTTTCCTTTTGGTGCATCCTTTCCTATTTTTGTATCAGGGTGATGTTGACTTTATAAAACATCTTGGGGAGGGTTCCTTCCTTCTCAATGTTGTGGAATAATTTCTGCAGGATAGGCACCAGTTCTTTGTAGATCTGGCAAAATTCAGGTGTGAAACCATCTGGTCCGGGACTTTTCTTTTTAGGAAGGCTTTTTACTTCTGTTTCAATTTCGGTACTTGATATTTTTCTGTTCAGGAATTCTGTTTCTTCCTGATAGAGCTGAGGCAGGCTGTGTGTTTCTAAGAATTTTTCCCTTTCCTCCACCTTTTTGAGTTTATATCCATAGAGGTTTTTATAGTATTCATAGGTGATATTTTGTATTTCTGTGGTATCAATTGTAATTTCTCCTTTTTCATTCCTGATTGAGTTTATTAGAGTCCTTTCTTTTCTGATTCTCATTAGTCTAGGAAGAAGAGTGTCAATTTTATTTATTTTTTCAAAGAAACAACTCTTTGTTTTATTAATCTTCCATATAGTTTTTTTGTTATTGATTTCATTTAGTTCTGATCTTTGTTGTTTCTTTTCTTCTGCTGTGTTTGGGGTTGGATTGCTCATCCTTTTCCAGTTCTTCAAGACGATTCATTAGATTGTTGATTTGTGATCTTTCTGTCTTTTGGATGTAGGCATTTATAGATATAAATTTTCCTCTCAGGACTGCTTTAGCTGTGTCCCACAGATTTTGATAACTTGTGTCTCCTTTATCATTTAGTTCAAGGAATCTTTTGATTTCCTCCTTAAAGCAATAATCATTCAGCTGAAGGTTGTTTAGTTTCCATGACTTTGTGTAGAGATGAAAGTTTCTGTTGGTGTTGATTTCTAATTTTAATCCACTGTGGTCTGAGAAGATGCATGGTATAATTTCTGTTTTTTTAAAGTTTTTGAGACATGCTTTGTGGCCTCAGATATGGTCAATCTTAGAAAATGTCTCCTTAGCTGATGAGAAAAATGTATATTCAGTGGTTTGGGGGTCGAACGTTCTGTAATGTCAGTCAGGTCCATTTGTTCTAGAGTTCTATTTAAGTCTATTGTTTCTTTGTTTATTTTCTGTTTGGAGTATATGTCCTGTTCTGTCAGAGATGTGTTGAAGTTCCCGCCTATTATGGTGTTTATCATTTAGATCAAGTAGGATTTGCTTTATGGATCTGGGTACACTTGAGTTAGGTGCAGAAATATTTAGAATTGTTATGTCTTCTTGTTGAATTGCACCCTTCACCATATATAGTGATCATCTTTTTGTATTTCATTACTTTTGTTGATTTGAAAACTAAGTTATATATGAAATCAGAACTGCTATGCCAGCTTTCTTTTGGCTTCCATTTGCATGGAATATGTTTTCCATCCCTTCACCTTGAGTCCGAATGTATACCTGTGTGTTAGATGTGTTTCCTGAAGACAGCAGATACTTGGCTTGTGACTTTGTTTTTTTTTTTTTTTTTTTTCCTCCAGAGAGTTGGCAGCCTGAAAGGTGCAATGTAATCTGATGCAAACTCAGCTAGCTGAGAGAATTTGTTAATTGAAAGAATAGAGATGATGAATGATTTAGAAGTTAGAGATGAGAAAAAATATGAGAAAAAATTGGAGGGGGTCTGATGTTTTTGAAATTTGGTTGAGACTAGGGCAAAAGAAGAGAAATAAATCCAAACAGGAGAAGAGGAAGTTGAAAGGACAGAGAAAAGAAGAAAAAGTAGGAACTTGATGCTATACTGGTCAGAATGCTTTCTTTGGTAATTTCTAGAAAATGTAGATAGTATAATAAAAACTACCTAATTGATTTAATTTCCTGATTCTACATCAGTGCAAGCAATAATCTCTCACCAACTCTAAAAGACCAAGATTCAGAACTACCAAAATAGTACTGGTCCTGTCTACATCTTAAGTTAAAAATGTGTCTTCTCCTAATTTTTCAGATAAGTCAATCATGGGGTTTGAAGAGTACCTTGGACATAGTGATTGCTTCAGAATGGGGGAATAAATGAATAAGTAATTCATCCAAAGTCAGAGAGCTGTTACCAGGTGAAGAATTAGAGGTAAGTGATCCTGAGAAGAATTAGAGGTGAGTGATCCTGGTCTCCTGCCTCCTAATACTACAGTCTTTCCAACACATCCTATTTACCCTTGTTTTTCACTATTTCAGGAAATAGGACATACTTAAACTTTCATTTCATTGGTAGAGTATTGTTTTAGTTTCTTCTTCTCTTAATCTTTAGAATGAGAAAAGAAACAGCCCAAGAAAGTACTGGTAGACATGAACAATGACAGCATTAACAAAATATATCCTAAGGAGAAGGACTGCAGAGGCATAACATAGGAGTGTCCAGAGAGTACAAGTAATCTCATATGAATTATTACCACTGTACTCCAGCAGTATACACATGAGAGTTGAAGATCACTTACAGTAATTGCATATAGTATAAGGATAGAATATAGGTTATATATGCAGTAATTTGATGGAGCTTTTCTAGAACACTGAGTTGAAAAAAATTAAAAGGTCATGCATGAGATCAGCAGAAAGTGTACCAGATTGATTCATAATGTTTATTATGATTATGGAGGGAGATACAGCATTATGAATACCATAAATCTTCAACTCTGATTTATTATAATTTGCATTAATATAATTGTTTTTACATCATTTCATGAATTATCATGTCTGGCAGAAGACTAGGGCATAGTTGACAATTTGTATTTGTTGAATTAACTTTTGTTAAAATAAGCACTTTACTTATAGCAGGGGCTAAATAGGTATTTGATGAGCAACATATGTTGTAATCAAGAATCTTAAGGTATGCCAATAGGAAAATATATTAGAAAAAATAGGAAAGTGTCATCTCATAGTATTGCTTACTACATATTTCTATTGCCTGGAAGAGAAGAGGGAGAGAGAGATTTCTTGATATCAAGTAAAGATGATTGACATTGCCTTCTATGGCAGTAGTCAGATGAAAAAATGCCTTTTAATTGCAATGCTTTAGAAAAGTTCAATTCAGTCTACATTTTGAAAATTCCGGGGCTGAAGTCAATTAAATAGTACAAGAGATCTGGGTTACACTTGTGGTTGATGTGGTTTCACCATTCAATGACATGTGGGACACATTCTCGGGTAGAAGAAACCATCATCCAAGTTCAGAATTGACTGAAACCTGTGGCTTTTGAGATCTGAACCCAACCTGAACTTTTTGGTGCTGTGTATTTTCTTCTTGCTTTTTTTTTCCTTGGGAAGAGACCATATGGGTGTGTGGGTGTATGTGTTCATTTTAAAGTTTATAATAATTATTGTAAAGCCAATTGGGAAATATGTTTTTAAATACTCTTTGATGAGTTAACTATAAATTAATTATGAGAGAATTAAATTTCCATTAAAATATATATAGATTTAAAAATTGAAAGGAAAGATACTTAGAAAAACATAGTTGAGATTTTACCCAAACCAGAACATTTGTTAAAATAGCTGAAAAATATTAAATGATCTCAAATTGCTCAAAACCTTAAGTTACATTGTTTCCCAATATTCAGATTCCCTAGGATCCCCAAGCAATATAAGGTAAAAACTATTGCTCCTCAGGGAAGGGAAGTTTAGATCTCTTATTTTGGTCTCCCTCTCATTCATCAAACCGCACTGGGACCTGTCTTTGGTTGATAACATATAGGGCCACCATGCAAGTTCTAAGAGCCACCTGGGAGAAATGATTAAAATCATGTGGCTAAGCTCTTCAAAACATATAGAAAAATTGATATGCCTGTTCCTGTGGGAGGAAAAGAAATTCACAAGAATAATGACCTTAATGGAACCTTGGTGTTGCTTGACTTCCAGTGTGTACTCTGTAGTGCAGCCAAATCTTCTAATCTGAAAGATTGTGGTATTGGCCAGCAAAGGAGTGAAGTAAATTTATGGGATATTGGACATTGTTTGCACATGGTTTTGTGAGAATATCATCCTTTTAAATAGTATGTTTTCTGTTATGTTACTTAGTCTACTGTGTCACTTTACATTTTTAAAAAGATACCATTTTAGTTTAATATGGTAAAGTGGAAAAAAGTATGGGCTTTGGAATTAGGCAGATCTAACTTTGTCATTTACTAGCTGAGGAAATTGGGGGCAAGCACTGTACCTGGCACATGGTAAGGGGATGTGCCATTTCTACCTCAAAATGTTATGGTTGTGAGAGTTTGAGATTTTATATAATCTGGTATAAGGTAGGTGGTCAATAAATGTTAGTTGTAACAAGTTTTGTGTTTTTGATCTTATAGCCTCAGAAAGTTTATGTGAAAACAAAATTAAATTTTAAAAGGAATAAAATTCACCCATCACTATCAGCATTTGTTTAATTTTCATGTACTGGGGCCAGATCACTAGGCATTCAATTAAAAGGACATGAGAATAGAACCTCTTTTCTCTACTAAAGATTCTTGACAAAACTGTGCCCAGTTAGAAAACAAATTAAGCTTCATCATAAAAGAAAGAGAAATTAAGAGATCGCATTTAGAATGCTTCCTTGTCAGTGTTTGGGTTGTGCAAGCATTCAACATTGTTTTTTGGCTCTGTTGTAACATCATCCTGCTATGATACTCAGAAATAAGTACTGAATTCTCACTGTTGCAATTTAACTTTTGAAATTTATAACCATTAGATCGCAAACAATAATCTGGAATCTACAGTTAAGTTTAGCAAAGAAGAAACGTTTTCTGCTCTCTACAGGCCTCACTTAGACAAGTTTCTGGATATTGCTGATTGCCATGGAAAACGTATATCCATTTCAGAAGCTCCTGCAGGCTTAGAGAATGCCTGATATTACAGAGCTTTCCAGACATCACATTATCCATATAGATAATTAGTCAGTTATATACTGACTAATGGAGGGCACATATGGAGGGTGCATATTTAGTACACCTGTTCCCCACTCTGGGACCTTGAGTCCTAACAAATGAATGTCAGTGAATGCTGATTTTTAATATAAAGCTATCAGAGAAGTATCTTTTACATAGAACTGCCATTTGCCTTTATATCTTCTATGGTCCCTTTGATTTCTTTTTCTTTTTTAAAAATTTTATTTATTTAGTTAGTTAGCCAGTATTTTTTTTTTATTTCAGCATGTTATGGGGGTACAAATGTTTAGGTTACAAATATTGTCTTTGCCCCACACAAGTCAGAGCTTCAACCATGACCATCTCCCCACCACCCATTAGGTGTGAATATACCAATCCCCTCCTCCCCCTTCCCACCTGCCAAGTACCAGATGAATGTTACTACTATATGCATATTTAAGTGTTGATCATTTAATACTAATTTGATGGTGAGTACATGTGGTGCTTATTTCTCCATTCTTGTGATACTTCACTTAGTAGAATGGGCTCCAGCTCTATCCAGGATAATATAAGAGGTGCTATATCACCATTGTTTTTTGTGGCTGAGTAGAATTCAATGGTATACATATACCACATTTTATTAATCCACTGATGTATTGATGGGCACTTGGGTTGTAGCTGCATCTTTACAATTGTGAATTGTGTGGCTATAAACATTCTAGTGCAGATCTCTTGTTTAGAGAATGTCTTTTGTTCTTTTGAGTAGATGCCCAGGAATGGAATTGCTGGATTAAATGGTAGTTCTACTAGTAGCTCTTTGAGTTATGTCCATATTACTTTCCACAGAGGTTGTAGTAGTTTGTAGTCCCACCAGCAGTGTATGAGTGCTCCTTTCTCTCTGCATCAATGTCAACATTTATTGTTTGGGGACTTCTTGATAAAATCCATTCTCACTGGAGTTAAGTGATATCTTGTGGGTTTGATTTGCATTTCCCTGATGATTAGAGATATTGAACATTTTTTCATATGTCTACTGGCCATTAGACTGTCTTCTTTTGTAAAGTTTCTGTTTATGTCCTTTGCCCACTTTTTAATGAAGTAAATTTTTTCTTGCTGATTTCCTGAGTTCTATCTAGATTCTAGTTATCAGCCCTTTATCGGATGTGTAGCATGTGAATATTTTCTCCCATTCTGTAGGTTGTCTGCTTGCTCTTGTGATAGTTTCCTTGGCAGTTCAGAAGCTTTTTAATTTGATCAGGTCCCATTTATTTGTTTTTGTTGTTGCTGTGATTGCCTTTGGGGTCTTCTTCATAAATTCTTTCCTAGACCAATGTCTATAAGAGTTTTGCCAACATTTCCTTTTAGAATTCTTATAATTTTATGCCTTAGGTTTAAGTCTGTTATCCACCATGAGTTGATTTTTGTGAGAAGTGAGAGGTGTGGATCCTGTTTCAGTCTTCTACATGTGGCTGTCCAATTTTCCTAGCACCATTTATTGAATAAGGATTCTTTTCCCCAGTGTATGTTTTTGTCTGCTTTGTCAGAGATTAGATGGCTATATAAGGATGGTTTTACCTCTGGGTTCTCAGTTCTGTTCCATTAGTCTATGTCTCTGTTCATGTTCCAATACCATGATGTTTTAGTTATTATAGCCTTGTAGTATAGCTTGAAGATTGGTAAATTGATACCTCCCAATTTGTTATTTTTGCTTAAGATTGCTTTTGCTGTTTGGGGTCTTCTCTGATTTCATACAAAGTGTAGAATTATTTTTTCAAACTCTATTCAGGTGCTTATCAAAAAAATAATTCATGATAACCACGTGGGCTTCATCCTGGAGAAGCAGGAATGGTTCAATATACACAAATCTATAAATATAATTGACTACATAAATAAAAGTAAAAATAAAGACCATATGATTCCCTCAATAGATGCAGAAAAAGCATTTGATAAAATTCAGCACCGTTTTATGATAAGAATGCTTAACAAAATAGGAATAGATGGGACTTACTTAAAAATGATTAAAGCCATATATGACAAACCTACAGCCAACATAATCCTGGACAGGGAAAAATTGAAAAAATTCCTGCTTAGAACTGGAACTAGATAAGGTTGCCCTCTATCACTACTGCTATTCAACATAGTGCTGGAAGTCCTAGCCAGAGCAATCACACAAGAGAAGGAAATCAAGGGCATCCAAATGGGGCAGAAGAGGTCAAACTATCACTCTTTGCTGACAATATGATCTTCTATCTATAAAACTCCAAAGATTGTGCCATCAGACTACTGGAATTGATAAACAAATTGAGAAAAGTCTGAGTTTACAAAATCCATGTACAGAAATCAGTACACAACAACAGTCAAATTGAGAGCCAAATCAAAGACTCAATATCCTTCACTATAGCAACAAAGGAAATAAAATACCTAGGAATATATTTAACTTAGGAGGTGAAAGACCTCTACAGGGAGAACTACAAAACACTGAGGAAGGAAATAGCAGAGGACATAAACAGGTGGAAAAGCATACCATGCTCATGGGTTGGCAGAATCAACATTGTTAAAATGTTTATACTACCAAAATTGATCTACAGATTCCATGAAATCCCTATTAAAATACCAACATCATTTTTTACAGCTCTAGAAAAAAATAATTCTTTTCCTTTTTATTAGTACTACTACCTCCATATTCAAGAGTCTCATCAGTTCAATGCTTCAGTTACAAGAGCCTTCTACCTGACTTACTGTCTCTTTTTTCACCCATCTTATCAATTTCTGTATGCCATGATCATAATTATAATACTTTCCATAAAAGCCTATAAGAATTTTCTGTTGTCTACTATTTTAAAACTTTGGGATCTAGTTAGGTGATCTCTAAGAACTTGGAATTAAATTTTTAGAGATAGACTGAGTTAAACCACAACATCAATAGAACATAGGTAAGGTATGTCAGCTAAAGTAAGAGTCTCTGGTAACTTATTTGAATATGCTCATGTATCTAAGCAAAGAATGAGAAAGAGGGATTTGTCATTCTTAGACATGTAGGAAAGAGGTAAGTATCAAATGTACATGTTGGAAATATCTACACAAAGACAGTCCAAAGAAAGGGAAATTGGCCATCCAATCTGTAATATTCCCATTCCTAATGGCAGAGATAGTAATAGGGGGAAGATGATGTAGGTATAGTAGATTTTAGATCTCATTGTCAATATCCTTATTATGAGATGGAAACATCCACCTAGCTTAATCTGAAGGCAGTAAATAATAAATCTGCTTAATTTTGCTTGCTCATATTCATGCACACTAAGCAATTGTGTTTATTAAAGATATCCAAGGACATCATACTAACGTTAAGCCTTTCCTATCCCTGTACCAAAGGTTGATCCTGGAAATTCAGGATCATTATTTAGCCTAGTGTTTTAGTCATTTTTGCTTGATTGCCTTCCTAAAATTACCCCAAATTTATGTAGGCATCTATGTATTCTCTTCCTTGTGGTCAAAGGTTTCTTAGAGTTCTGAAGGAGCCTCCAAGCAAGAGGTGAATCAGTCCTGGGTTCATCTACACTGACCACTGATTCCCCTACTCCGTATTAGTGACTTGTCTAGAACAGAAACAGTCCTGGCCTGTGAGATGTGAAAGCATCCTGCTGGTGGGCCTCAAGAAAGACTCCTATTCCCTGCATCAGTTACAAAGGGAAGCATGTCTTCTCCTTCTTCAAGATCCTATCTTCTGTATAATGCTTTGAATTGCTGAATGACCCCCAAGGGAAGTTAGCTGAGGACAAGGAAGAGAGACAAAGAGAGAGAGAAGGAAAGAGAAAGTGACTACAGCCTTGAGGACAGTGTGATCACCTGAATTAATTAGCTCTGGAGTTGCTCTATCTCTATGCTAAAACACATAACATGAATTTAAGATTTAGATTTTCTATTACTTGAACTATTTCATAATTTAAGGCAGTATAGTTATGTAGTATTGAGGTTAAAAGCATGGGCATTGGAGCCAGTTGTGTCATTGGGAGTCCCAGTTTTGCCAATTCTTCAATGTGTGAATGTGGGGAATTTAATACTGTTGTGCCTTTGTTTCCTTATGTTAGTTTACAGACTAAAAGAATTAATATAAAGCAAAGAACTAAGAATTTTCAAGAATTATAAATTTTCAATGAATATTAGGAGAAACAATTACCAGCAGAAAACAATGTAATTGACATACTTCCAAGCAGTTGGGCTATAGGAAGAAAATACAAGACTTCTGCCAACACAGATATTCCAATTTCTCTATGTATTTCTTATTTAAAGGAATAAGTTGGCATTTTGATATCTACCTCAGGTTTATCTGTATTAAAGTTAGCATGAGTCATTCTCATGATAATCCCTTGGCACAGGCAATAATAAATTTTTGAACCTTAAAAGTGGTGGACTAGATGATCCAACAAAGCTGCAATTACATTAGTTGTTTCCAAACCCCTCTCTGTGGACCTATGCAGCCTGTGATGAGGTGTTTACCAGCCTCCAGTAAAAGGAAAACATAAGGAGTGGGTTTTTTACAAGCCAAATTTCGAATTTAGAAGAATGTCCTTTATTTTGAGATCATATGCATACTATATTTTTGGTTTCTAGATTAATTTTATTAAATTTTCCTTTTTTTATTAAAATGTGAAATCCAAAGTTTTTGCATGGCCATTATCGGCCAATCACTATTGAGTGTGTTTCCTGAGCTCCATTCAGACAAAATTCCTCACTTTCCCCTGACCTACTTGATCAGAACCTCCACATCCTATTAATGCCCACCTCTCAAGTATTGCTTAGAGGCCCCAAGGTGTCTCTAATGATGCCATCACCATTGAATCTTTGGTGCTGCACACCAAGCTTGAGAAGTACTGTCCAAGCTGCACCCCTGCTACATGAAGAGGGCTTCTCTCGTCCACTCTTGCAGATGCTGCAATTTCCTGCAGGCCCTTCTTTGGAGTCCACCTGGCAGTGGATATCAAATTGGGAAAACTGCCCTCTCTCCTTGGTATGTTTTTTTTTTTTTTCTGCGATGGCCCAATGCTCCATTATTTGGGGCCCACATTTTTCATTTGGGTTCAGATACCAGCCTCTGTAATAGACTCACATGTCTACTCTCCTCTTGTTACTGAAATGAGTCACAGGGTGAAGTTCCTCAGGCATGGCATGCCCTCCCACAGAGTAAATCCATTCCAGGAATTTATTCAGGATTTCATGTTAAAAGGCTTTAGTCAAGTCACCCACCAGTACTACCCCTCCCCCAGTGTGTCTGAACTACAGCTATAGATGTAATATGAATTTTTATCCAGAGAATACAAACATATTTCTATCAGGTCTGTTTCATCAGCTTGACAAATATAGCTGAAGCCCAGCAGTTGGTAGTAGAAGCCCATGTGTAACTCAAGCTGAGTCATTGCTATCATTATTTAGGAAGTTTGGGATATGGAAATAGTTCCTAAAGATAAAGCCCCCAGTTCTTTCCAATTATTCTTGGGAAAATTATTTAATCTCTCTAGAACTCTGTGACTTTATATGTAAAATAGGGATAATATTAGTACTTACCTCCTATGTAAATTGAGTTTGTATATTAGAAGGGTACCTAACAGTGAATATATAGTAAATCCTACATACATGTCAGATATTATGATTATGATTATTAACTCTGTCACACTGCTTCCTAAGGTAGAGGTATATAGATATGTCTGATTGACTTGAGCTGGTGTATTCTGACATCACTTCTTTTAAAGACACACATAATGCCCTAAAAGAGAAATCTTTATGATTAATTATGCTATATTATTATATTTAAACTCTACTCTGAGGAGTTTCCAGACTTTAACAGGGGAAATCTTGTAATATAATACATACATAACTCAGTGAACTAATTATAATAATGTCCTATATTACTAGATGCATGAAATTGGTAACAGCAGTCCATCAGATGATGGGCTATATAAGTTAATAGAATGGAAAATTTTCTTAATATTACAGATTATCCTTATCCTGGTTTATTTACCCAGCAAGTGGCAGGGAAGTTCAAATGACTGCTGACATTGTAGCTTTAGTTCAAGTCACGGCTCAACCTAACAGAGGCACAACTGACAATTCCAGATGTCCATTAGTCACGGAACCATAGAGACAGACCCCACTGATCAGTTTGTAAGCTGTGGGCAGATCATGAAATTGCCTTGCCACTATACAGACAAACAAAACATATGTGCTATTAGTTTAGAGCTGAAGACAGAATTTGAATGTTAACTTAAAAATCAAACAAGAAGCATACAAGAAACAATAACATTTTAAAAAGAAAGAAGAAAATGCAAAGTTGGAGGATATCAACAAAGGTAGGCTGTAATGTCGAAAGGAGCCCGATTTTTGTGGTAATATTATCATCTTTGATTATTGCATGGGGCAGACTTATGCTGCCTGAAATTATGTCTAGCATTTTACACCAGCAGATTGGACTAGACAGAGGCTTGGAAACTTGTGGATTTGTGGCTCTTCAGATGTCCTTCTATATTGGAATGTGTTTGTGTTTGCTTTTATTTGTTTTTAATAAAAAAATCTTGAAGAGGTTTCTGCCTTGGTAGATTTTCTTTGGAATTCCAGAAAGGACTCTTGAGGGCTCTGTGGCTCTTTTGTGATGATAAACCAAAGTTTTGAGCTTGTCCCAGTTAAAATTCCAGACACTAAAAAAGCCAACTTTAATTATTATTATTGTTTTCTACAGAACTGAGCCCCTTTCTGAGTGTTCAGGTTTATACTAATAGTCTTCTAAACATATTGCTTTTTATTTTGACTAAGCTAGGACTACAAAACAAAGACGGGAAACTTCGCAATAAAATTTCAAAGATGCCAACTTTTTGAGACTCCTTAGAATGTACCTGTGCTGTGGAGGATATTACTGGGAGGAAGACATTAATAAAAACAGATTTTGTGGTGAAGAACAAATTTTACAAACCTGTAGAAGAGATTATTACCTGGGGGAAGATGGCAGATGAGATAAATATGATCTCTGTGAAAGAAGAAATTTATTTTGTTATCTGAATCTCCAAACTGAGACTTTTATTGATAATCTTACACTCAGAGTTATAAGGAAACTTTCAGATTTGCAAATCCAACCTCAATTTTCTGCAAGAACTAGCTGTACCAGGTCCAAAACAGATTACTCAATTTCTACTTAAGCATGTACCCTACCAGATATTTCACTATCATATAAGACATCCCTTTCCAATTGAGAACAACTCTGACAGGAAGTTCAGCCTCACACTGGGCCAAAAGTTATTTCCTTTTAACTTTGACCTACTAAGCATAGTTGTCCTCTGAAGTTACTCCTTCTTTTATGCAATACCTGTCAGTTATTGAATGTAGTTCTTATTCTGCCCAGTTCCCTAAATTCTTTTCTTGTCAAGAGTCCTCCTATAGCCATTTCTCTCCTTTAAATTAAGTCAAATTAACATTAATTGAATATGACCATGAGCCATACTCTGTGGTAGGATCTCAGAATACAAAAGTGATCTGTGGTTTGTAGTCTTAAGAACATAATTGGAACAGGGAGGCTGAGTGACATACAATCTTATCACTGCTATACCTTCTAATGAATATTAAGTAGAGGCTTGCACAGACTGGACAGTGGCCAGAGAGTGATTACATCTGGCTAGAGAAGCTGGAAAACCAATGTCTAAAACAATAGCATTTTTCTAAATAAAAAATTTAGGAAAGGAATTTCAGGTAAATCAAAATATGTGTGTAAGGCATAGCTGTGTGAAAAGCAAGTTGTGTTAGGAGAAAGGGGCACATACAGAGTATTGTGAAGTTTTTGATATGAAACTTGAATGGGTGCTCCAAGCACCCAAGATGCCAGAAGGAAAGAAGCCAAGGGGAAGACAGTGGTCCCAGCTGTCATGAAGAAGCAAGAGGCCAAGAAGTTGGTGAATCCCCTGTTTGAGAGAAGGACTAGGAACTTTGGCTTTGTACAGGACATCCGGCCCAAAAGGGATGGCTTTGTCAAATGGCCCTGCTATATCCAATTGTAGCAGCAAAGAGCTATTTTCTATTAGCATTAGAAAGTGCCTCCTGTGATGAACCAGTTCACCCAGTGTTTGGACCATACCAAACAGCTACACAGCTGCTGAAGCTGTCTCACAGGTACAGACCAGAGACGGAGCAAGAGAAAAAGCTGTTAATATTGTCACCACCCTGGTGGAAAAGAAGATTCAGCTGGTGGTAATCACACATGATCCCATGGAGCTGGTTGTCTTCCTGCCTCCCCTGTGTCAGAAGGTGGGTTTTCATTGCTGCATTATTAAAGTGAAGTCCAGATTGGGATGCCTCAGGAAGGCCTGTGCCAGTATAACCTTCACACAGATTAACTCAGAAGACAAAGGAGCTCTGGCTTAGTTGGTGGAAGCTAACAGGTCCAATAACAATGCCAGATACAATGAGATCCACCATCATTGGGGAGGAAATGTCCTGGGTCAAAAATATGTGGCTCACATTGCCAAGCTGGAAAAGACAAAGACTAAAGAACTTACCACTAAACTTGGTTAAATGTGCACTGTTGTGTTTTCTGTACGTAAAAATCATAACAATTCTCCTTAAAAAATCTCCAGAAGCTTGAATAGACTCAGAGATTTCTAGTAACATAAATAAATCAACTAGGGGCTATTTTCCAGTCTTCTAACTTATCTTGAATTTCCATCTCCTCTTAAAAATATTTATTCTTCCTTTCCTAGTTTAAGAGTAATTCTACTTCATAGAAAGACAGTGAAATAGGAATTGAGAATTTTGGTTTTCTCACAGTTTTCGTAAACACTACACCCTCCTACCCCAATTAATTGGTCTCTTCCTCTCTTTTTCTGATTCTTATACCCCAAATAACTTTAAAATACTTCCATTCTTCAGATCCTTAGCTCATCACAGGCTTTGTTCTTACCAACACTATTCTATTCCTACTCTTCTGCTTTCCGTGACTGTTTACCCTTTCAGTGCTTTTTATGTTTATCCATGTAAAATATTCCTTGAGAGAGTTATCAGTGCTTTTTAAGTTAATTATAGTATTTAATTATTTATAATGATAGATCATTATTCCGAGAGCTTTAGATACATTATTCCATTCAGTCTTTACAATAGCCTTATAATGATTATGACCATTAATAGTATTTACAATTTACACATGAAGAAAGAGATTCCTAGAACACATAAAATTTAACCACAAAATTTCATTCCAATGCTGGCTGTGTAATCTAATCCATTGTACTGACAAAATTGTAACCTTTAGATCCTTCCCTTTTTTAGCACCTTGGCCTTATCGATAATTGAAAGTGAGAAAACTCCACTTTTATTTCCTGTTATCTATATTTTCCCCTATCCTGCAGTCTATAGCCATGTAAACAATCTTTTTTTTCTGAACACTTTGAAATCCCGTTTTTGGTTTTAGCCAAGTACTCATTGAACACCATCTGAATGACCCCATATGCACATGCTCTATTGAAGCCCATAGATGTGCCAAATAAATACGGAATGAAACTGGAGCTCCTTTAGGTGATTACTGAAATTTAAATAACATTTCTTGGAATTCATGGTTCTTATTTATAAATGATTGCTTATATTAAGTCTTATGGACAAATCAAGAATGATAAGTAGGTACCATAATTT
The DNA here is from genome assembly GCA_963574885.1 of Lepilemur ruficaudatus. Lineage (NCBI taxonomy): Eukaryota > Metazoa > Chordata > Mammalia > Primates > Lepilemuridae > Lepilemur > Lepilemur ruficaudatus. Next base: position 18,427 of record CAUYRT010038965.1, read on the forward strand.
AAATTCAAAATTGCAAAACTAGAAGATTACAAAAATAAACATGAAGTATCTTCATTAACTCTTGAAATCCAGTATTTTATGTTCCTTTTGCTGATCTCCCAATTCCAGACTTCCACGCCCTCATCCAACCCAGGGATGCCTATTGGGTAGCCGCAGATCTTACCATCACTTCAGCTTTTAAATACTTTGGCCATTACTTTAGACTTAAACATAACTAGAGCTTGGGATCATCATAAAAATTTGTTGGCAGATGCTAAAAACACAAAAGGGAAATTCTGTTACATTAGTTTTTATAAGATGTGAAAAATGTGTTCTGTTAAAGTAAAAGACATACTTAGGAGACTTCTGTGGATAAAAAGGATGGCAACTTATTGCAAGGCATCAAGGGGAAATTGAGCTGGAAGAAGAACAAACAGAAGCAAAGTTGGAGACTTTGTTAAAGGAAAGTACGCTTGTTATTAGTCTGCATGATATAAATCTTTTTGAAGAGAAGTAAGCTCACAAAAACAGGACAGTGTCTGTCTCTTGTTCTTGAGAACATAAGAGAAAAAATGGGAACATACACATTCTCTATCAAATGATCAGTACATGAAGCAAATTATATCCTAACAGACAAAATGGATACCATAGAGATGGTGATGACTCCAAAGGAAAACACAGGCATGTTAGAAATTATACATAATTTGAAAATGATCTCCCGCATAACTGTTTTCCTCATATAAAAAAAAGTAAAAGATGCCACTGAAAAGTGTTTCTGATCTTGTTCATAATTGTGCTATTTCTTTCAATGTGAAAATGTCTGCTAGGCATTTCTTACAGCAAATTGAAATAATGTCCCTGCCAATTCCAGAAGAGGAGAAAGGAATATCTCCTGGGGAGAAAGAAGGGGAGAGAAGAAGGTGTGAAAAGTGTTGAAGTAAAGGAATGCTGTTTTGGCATCTCATCCATGTCAATGACAGCAGGTGCCACAGAGGAAAAGACAACCAAATAAAGGGCAAGGAAACCAGGAGAGCAGACACAAAGGAGGAAACAAATCCCTCTGCCCTGTGCCTCATTAATCTTGTCAAAAATGCTTGCTGCTGAGAAATGCTAATCTTCTCACTACCCAAAGTAGCCTCCTTCGCAAGAATGTTTTCAAGGTCTGGTATATCTAATGACTGAGCCATTTAATAAATTACTTACTTACGTTACTATAAAAGCCAGTCCAGCAGCTGTAACCTACATGTAAAGCATTAAATCCTTTTACCTGACTTTCTAAAGGTTCCTCTAAATCATATTTAGTGACAGGGTGAGGTACACAGGAATCAGGATTTAGTGGCAGGGCATACTTCATGCTGTTTCGGGTAGGTCAGGAGGTCTGACTTGGATTTCTTCCCAGTAACCTGATCTAGGTGAATCAGCAGGTTATAAATGAAAGTCAGTTTCTAAGATCTCTTGACTTTTTTTTTTTTTTTTAACATCAGGAACTTTATAGGAACCTGGTGAGAAACAGGAAAAGACCAAGAGATAATAAATACCATTGACCCAATATGATATTGCAATTTCTCTTTCCTAAGACAACGTGAAATGGGTTGCCATTTTGTGTAAGCTAAATATGTGTATAGATTCCTGAATTTTTATTTACATTGCTAGCCAGTATAAATATCTAAATGACTGAAAAGTGTTTTAGTGTTTATGTGTTTTTTTCTAAGCCACAAAATAAAACATTAGATTGTGAGTCCTTCAAAGGCAGGTTCTAAGACTTTCATATACTTTTATCACTCATAATATGGAAATATCTCCTTTTAAGTCCTCACTTTAAATCATAGGAGGAAAGAGAAGGGAGAAAAGGATAACAAAGGAAACAAAATGTATTGAATGTACTTGTCACACTCAAAGTACTGACATTCATTGCCACATCTCATTCTCACAGCAACTTTGTGAGATGAACTAAGAAACTTTAGCTCAGTCATGATACCGATCGTAAAATCAGTGTTTGATTCTAGCTTTGTTTGATTTAAAAGTTTGATCTGTTGCCTCTGGAGGTTAAGATGATTGGTGTAAGCAAACTTCATTACCACTTAAACCATACCTCATTGATAATCATCTTGTTTAACACATAGCACAGCTCTGCACCACTTTATGGAGTATGTATGAAGACTATTTGGTCCTTCTTTATTATTTTCTGTTAAAAGACTTCTGAGTTAGCATGGCATGGTAAATCTAAAACTTTACATTTACAAAATCTCAGAGAAACCTAAGAATGTCACTAGCACTACTAGTGACACGTTCCCTTCATTTTAAAAGGGACAATAGCACTGGCTGTTATCGAACCCCATGGACATATTGGGAATATTCAGCTACTTTGTGGGTCAGAATAAGAAAATCATATGAAAAATTAAGAAACTATCCCAATTTTCTCATCATATTAATATGTCAATAATAATGGCTCATAGATATGTTTGTGAGGATTGACAAGTTACTATATGTGAAAGTGTGTAAAGCAGCTGACAGCATAGAATAAGTGTTAAGTCAATGCTAGCTTTTATTATGCTGTTTTTACAATTATGATTATGATTACTGGATTCCTATTATCTGAGATAAGAGTTTATTAGTTCCAGAAACATAAAGTAAAACACTTCCTCTGTTTATTTCCCTTCCAATGGCAATTTCAATTTCATTGCTTCTATTTTATACTCCAGGAGTATGATTGGGTGATTAATAGTAAGTATCAGAATAAGCAACAGAGGATAAGAAACTGGTTATACTTGTAAATACAGCCCTTATTAACCTGTATATTTATAAATAACTCAAGATTTCTGCCACACAATACATATGACAATAACTGAAATTCAGTTTCTGTATACCCACCTTTCCCCACCCTTGTTCACCCCTCAAAATAACTAAACATATGAGACTATATTAGGCTAAACAGAAAAGGTCCGCTTTTATTGCTTACCTTAAGGTCTTAATGTGTTTTAGGAATATCCACCCTGGACCTTGCTAGTCCACTACTCTGAAATGTCTGATATTTTTATATTTGTTACATACTAGGGCTAGAACAGGCAGGTAAAAGTTAGACTGTGTGATGATATCCAGAGGCTGCAAATTGAAACCCCCTGTTTCTCACAGCACAGATGTGGTGCAGACAGCCCATGTCTCCACATTTCCTCACCGTGTCCTAAAAATGACCTTAACCCTGACATAGAAAGAGGAGTAATATCACTGTGAAAGGCTGTTGTTGGCTGGCTATGTGGGAGGGAGCAGTTTTCTAAGCACTGGGGCTGTTTCCCATTGCCCTCTCCTGTGTAGTAACACTTCCAGTGTCTCCACGTTGACCTGGATCTTCTGTATCCATAAAAGGGTCAAAGTTAATCCTTGGTGCCTGTGAAGCTCATTTTATGAGTTTGTTCCATGAAGCAGTGGGAAAATGCCTTAGATCAATTCTACTCTTTCTATTCAATCTTGAAATCTTCCGAAAGTAATTGTTTTCTTTTAGGGTATTTTGCCCAAACACACTCTGCCTTTTATGTCTTTTGCCTTATTCTATAAATAAATAAATGTATATATACGGATTTATATATACAAAGTAATCAAGCTATCACAATGATCTATCACTCCAAACAAACTGCATTTCCCTTGTATTACTTAATCATTTTTTTGTATTCCATATCTTTACCAATTGTAAATCTGACAATGACAAAGGTATCTTTTTTAGCTTATTTAAAGAGTACATGTCCTTGTTTTTTTCCTGTAAGGCAGATGTTCATGTTTATGTGATGTCTGGGTTTTACAAAGTCCAGGTAGAAGGATGCTTTCATGTTTTCCTTCCGCATTTCTCAGGACAGAATGACAGAAGTCAAGAAATGGAAGAGTTTAAGAAAAGGGAATGTTTTTAACCAAAATTTATTAAAACGACACAAACGGGTTTTATTGTTTTTTAAAAAATGACCAACAAAGTTAGTTTTATAAGGTATTTCTTTCAATCATTTAATTTAATTCAAGTCTTACATAGTATTATTTGATTCTTGTGTAGCACAGCCTCTTCTTTGCAAGAAAGCACCATTTTCGGGAAAGAGCCATTCTCAAATGTTTAACTTGTTTTCAGGGGTAGGGCTTCGACATGCATGTGACTCCCTGCAATCCAGTCTTCATCTTTTAAGGCCTCCGAATACTGAAAACAGGAAATGAACGAACAAGACTTATGATTGATTTCTTAGGCTTCATGGAGGATCAATGTCAGTCAAGGAAAGTGTGATGACTTAGCAGAAGTAAAGTGATCTGTTATTGACCTTTGCTCATAAATACTTCCACAGAAAGAAGTCCAAGAAGAAAACCAGTTTCTACCACAGAGCTCCTCCTATGCCATTGAGCCATTGTTCTGCATTCATATACAGAAGAGGATATTTATGAATTGTTTTTGGGTGTTCTGAATAATAAGGACTTATGTAAACTGATGGCTAATCACAGGTTGTGGGACAATATGACTTCCATTCAACTATACTCAAAAGGTGACCTTTCCTCTCGTTCTCAAAATCCTGGCTTCGGCTCAATGAATGGCAAGCCACTAGCCTTAGACATGCTGGAGTGGTCCATTTTGTGCTTCCTCGAATACATCAGAGAAGACCTAGTACCAGTGGCCTTCCCCTGAAGGAGACCATGGCTCAGTTACCATGGGAACCAGGAAGACATGCAGTTTTTATACTTTTCACTTCCTTCATTATATGTCCTCCCTGGTAATGTATTTTCATTAATAACTAGGTTTTGAAATGTTTACCAAGACACCAGCCTAAACCATGGCTCTCTAAGTAAATGCCTTGAATATCTAATATGTAGGCATAGGCCAGTGTGAGCCAACCATGCTATTAGGAAACTAATAAATATGTCTCCTTTCCTTCCTATTAAATAAGAAAAAGCAAAACAACATTGCTCATGCCAGATCAGGTTTTGATTGGTATGTGCTTATCCTTTACATAACAAATGTATTTTATAAGAAAAAACACAAGGGAAATATTTTTATTTATTTTATTAGTTGTACAAAAGCCATGTTGGCAACTGAAGAACCAATAAAATAAAATTGTCTCATGTGGTTCTTATTATGGAATCAAACAGTAATGTAAAAGGCAAGCGCACACCAATCATAATTCCATCTGGCTGAAAGAACAGGAAAATGTGGCTCCATTTTCATTAGTAAAGAGAGGCATATATTTCATGATGAATTCAAACCTGGCTCTAAAGCCACTCCCAGAGCTATACTGCATTTTGTGTCACTCAAGGGGTGCCATATCTACTGATAGTTAATATAATTAGCATGACTTGGAGGGAGAAGGCTGCTCTTGGCCTTGCAATAGCATTAACAGAGCACCAACAGGGACTAGATCACCATTCGTTGGCATTCTGGGAAGAAAAGAATGTTAACCTAGTACATGATATCTATGGCCTTTGCAATATACACTTGGTTTATTTGCAGTAAGTAATGTGATATTCATGTAACCACCAAAAATTCATTCTAGAATATTTCATCTTTTCAATAATCAGGCAAAACTATTCAAGCGGCGCTGAAATCCACAGACTGCATGCATAAGTATTTCCTAAGTTCCTTCAGTGCTGTTTTTGGTTTATCTCTAAGGAAATATAAGGGTAGCTATTATCAATAGAAGGTAAATATTTATTTGTAGGGAATTGTGTCAGCAAGACCCTACACTAATTAATCATCCCTGTGACAAGAAGGACAGTCATTTGGGCCTCTAGAAGGTGTTGACATGTAAGAGCACTGGTTCTTTATTAGGAACAAGAAAATAGTGGGCCCTGAGAATCAAGATTGATACACTCTGCTAAAATAGTTTTCCAGCCTTTCTTTCTGACTTGCTTTTGGGGACTTTTTTTCCCTAACCTGATGTGAATAGATGACTAAGAGATCATATCACCCAGAAATGAGTCTGAGTCTCCTGATTTTTGTCTTGTGTGTACCACACCTGGGGTGGAATGATTTCCCTATCCTGAACATGTTTTGGAGTACAGAAGAAATGATAAATTAGTTCTTGACATATTCTGTTAAATTGGTCTGAGACATATATGACACTGATTTCCTTGGCAGGAAAATAAGTGTAAGAGGGGACTTAAGTCTCATAAAGTTCTGGATTTATAATCCTACTTAAACATCTACATGTTTTGTAAACACTCATTTAAAATATAGATTCAACATACAAAAAATGAAACTTATGACTAAAATAAATGTTTTTTAGAAATTAATGCAATGTTTTTATCAACAGCATCCATAATTATTGAATGTATCCCAAATCTATACTACTGGACCTGTTTATTTGGTGACTAAGTATTTGATCAAAGATATTATTGGAATTGAAGCAATCAATCTATTGGATACTGACTAACTATAGAATATGATATTAGACTAGAGCTCCAAAGGATTTTCTTGGCCCTTGCAGGGTTTATTACACATGAAACAATTGGGGGTCATATGTAAAAGGGCCTGACAGACTTCTGTCAGCATTTTTATTCCTTTTTACTAAGAAAGGCTGATTAAAAAAAAAAAAAAAAAAGCTAGTGAGTCCCTGGTTCTGGCATCATGAGGCCCCAAACTTGAATACTAGATCTGCCATGTAACAATTGTGATGTTTATTTATTATATACCTTTTCTTTAGAAATCCAATGAGAGAATGGGTCATGAGTATTTATGCTTATCATTTTATCCCCAAAGCCTTGTCCAGTATGGGTCATAGAATTGATGTTCAATACATATTTTTAGGAAACAAATAAGTGAATGAACAAATATGTCTAAACTTTATTTTTCTTATTTATAAAATACTAATACTTATTTTACAGTGTTATTTTAAGGACAAGATAATGATATTATGTGTAAAACTGGGAGTAATTCTTGATGTATCATAGGTGGATGTTAAAAAGATGTGATGACATCTGTTTGTTTAACAGATTATCCACTTGTGAATTACTATAGTTTTTTTCTCTATCTGGTAACTTCCTCAACTGTATTTAACAATTAGTTTGCCCCTCGAAGGTGAAGATGAGGCAAACTTTGCGGAAAGAAAAAAAAGGAATGTGGATTCAGAAAAAATATCAGGAGGATAGGATCAAGATGACTTACTAAACATGGATTGTATATGTCTCCTCCCTGCAGAGGAACCAGAATAGTAAACAGATTCTCACATTTCAAACAAATCATCTAGGAGAGAATGCTAGGATTCACCAGGAAAGCAATGGGAAGTGCCAAAAGTGGGTAAGGAGAGGGTTCATGGCAACTTGTTGGGTTGAGGCCTGGCTAAGAGCCAGGAGAAGCTCCTGGACATGGGGAAACAGTAAGAGAGCAGCTCCCAGGGCTTCAAATTCCAAAGCTTTTACAGTTTTGACTACAAGAGAGCACCCGGACCCATGCAGATCTGGGGCCAACACATGAATCTGCTTGGAGATTGTACAGAGACATTGTTCCAGAAAGGGAACCCTAATGGAATCCTGTAGGCATCCAAGCCTAGAGAAGCTTAAGGTGGGTGCCATTCTGAGAGCCTAGATACCAGGGAACTGTGGGCATACCTGCAGCCACTGCCTGGCTCCCAGAAGGGTTAGTGGAGCCCAGGCATTCCCATTCACCCCAGAGAAGGTCACCACTGCCCTGCTGTGGATTGCTGTTGAGACTTGAGACATGAGTGAACAGCATTTTCCATAGTTTCTTGCCCATGCTGTTTGCCTAGATGGGGCCCCAGCCTTTCTAGTCACAGGTGCAAGGTGCTATTTTGAGAATTTGACACTGAGGCCCCACCCTTGGGCTGAGTTTGGGCTGATATGGCTGCAAGTGCCACTTACCTGGGGAAACCAGGATTTTCAGCATGCATCTGGGATGGTACCCACATTCTGCAGCCAGTTGCTGTGGGACTCAGTCTGAAGCAAATTGCACTCCCCATGGTTTCCTACCAGAGCAGCATGCCCGGAAAGAGCCCCTCTATCTCTGGTAACAGGCTCAAGGCACAATTTTGGGAGTTTAAAGTCTGGCAGTTCTCCATCCTTGGGCTGAGTGCAGGCTGATGCACCTGTAGCCTGGCCCAGCTGAGGAGGAACAAAGGAATGTAAACTCTCCTGCACACACTTAGGCTAATTCCCACCGCTCTGCTATGGGCTGCTATCAGGCTAAGAAGTGAGAAACTGAATTTCCCACAATTTCTTGCCTATGCCACCTGCCTAAGAAGGGTCCTGCCCTCTTTGATTGCAAGTCTACATCTGGCACCATTTTGAGACTTTGATGCCAGGCTATGCCCTACCCTTGGGAAGAATTCAAGGTGAAGTAGTGGCAGCTGCCACCTGTTGGGAAGGAACATGGGAGACTAAGCTCTCCTCAGCACTCTTAGGACAATACCCAATGCCCTGTTACAGGCAGCTGTGGAATTGGAGTCTAGCCTGCCCAACCCATTGCAGTTACCAGCAATACCAACATAGAATACTTTGGTGCTACTTGGTGGCTCCACCACTACTTCCACTTTCCACATTACACCAGCAGCTCAGGGGCCTGAGAACTCACTGACACACCCAGTCTATTGCTCCAGGTGCTAGCTTCTGAGCCAGCCACCTGCAGACCCAAGAATTGACACTCCAAGACACACTAACCCTGCTGCAAGCATAAGCTGTTCTGGGATCTAAAATGAGGCATACTCAGTTCACTGCTTCTAACACTGGGGCCCAAAGACTAGCTTGGCTGGTGTTCAATATCCAGGAAACATGACCATGGCCTCAACTTATAACTAACCCTCCAAGGAAATCACAGATATCACTGAACATGTGTGATATCTAAGAAATACAAATATCACATCACTTCAGGCATCCAAAATCAAAGTCCAAGTGTCCTATTCAACAACATATATACATCTTCAGGAAAAGAATTCTTCCCTTCAAAAACAATTTAAAAAAATAAGAACAAGCAACTGCTACAGCAGATGCACAGATATCAGTGGGAGGATACCGGTAACATGAAAAAGCAAGGAACTATAATACCACTAAAGGACAATTCCTTGTGAAGTCTGATAAAAAATTCCAAATATTGATTCTAAAGAAACTCAATGAGCCATTAGAGAAATCTGAAAACTAATACAAAGAAATTAGAAAATCAATTCAGGATATAAATGAGAAATTTATTAAGGGTATAGATATCATTAAAAAAAAAAACAAATTCTGAAGCTGAAAATTTCATTGAAGGAAATACAAAACACAAACAAAAGCTTCAAGAATAGCATAGACCAAAGAGAAGAAGCAATCTTGGTATTTGAAGATAGGTCTTTTGAAATAATCCAGCCAGACAAAAATAGGGAAAAAAGAATTAAAGAGAGTGAACAAAGCTTTCAAGATGACTGGGTCTACATAAAGTGACTGAATTTATGAATTATCAGTATTCCCAAGAAGGGAGGGAGATCAAAAAGTTTAGAAAACCCATTTAAGGAAATAATCACTGAAAAGTTGCTAGGACTAGAAAGAGAGTTAGACATTCAAATACAGGAGGCCCAATGATCCCCAGGGAAATACATTACTAACAGGACTTCACCATTGTATATTATAATTAAAATGACTAAGGTTAAAATGAAAAAAAGAATTTTAAAAGCAAGAGAAAAGCATTTAGTCATCTATGAAGGAAATCCCATCAGACCAACAGTGGATTTCTTAAAAGAAACCTTACATGCCAGAAGACAGTAGGATGGTATTTTCAAAATGCTGAAAAAAAAACCTGACAATCAAGAATTTTATATCCTACCAGAATAAGCTTCATAAATGAAGAGAAATAAAGTCCTTTCCAGGCAAACAAATGCTGAGAGAATTTGTCACTGTTAGACTGGTGCTACAAGAAATGCTTAAAGCTGTCCTACACATGGAAATGAAAGGTCAATATTCACCATCACTTAAACACAAGAAAATATAAAACTGAAAGTTCTCATAAAACAATCACACAGAATAGGAAAAGAAAGAAATTAGATGGCAACATTACAGAAGTTTAGCAAACCAATGACACAAAGAGAGAGAGAGAGAAAAAGAAGAATTTATAAAACAACTAGAAATCAATTAACAATATGACAAGAAAAAAGCTTCATATATCAATATTAACCTTGAATGTAAATGGATTCAATGCTGCACTTAAAAGATACAGATTGGCAGAATGGGTAAAAAGCAAACAAGCATGATCCAACTCTACGCTGCTGACAGGAAACCCATTTTACCAATTAAGACACAAATAGACTCAAAGTAACGGGGTGGAAAAAATATTCTATGCAAACGGTAATAAAAAGTGAGAAGAAATAGCTAAATTTACACCAGATAAAACAGACTTTAAATCAAAAACACTAAAAAAGGCCAAGCAAAGATCACTGTATAATGACAAAGGATCAATTAGACAAGAGAATATAACTATCCTAAATATATGTGCACTCAACATTGGAACACCTAGATTCACAAAACAAACAAATATTACTAGACTTGAAAAAAAAAAGATAATAATAGTGGAGGACTTCAACACCCCACTCCCATAACTAGACAAATCACTGAGACAGAAAATTAACAAAGAAACATTTGATTTAAATTGGGCTTTAGATTAAATGAAGTTAATAGACATTTACAGAACTTCCACCCAACAACTACAGAATATATATTCCCAATACCATTCATAATAGCAACAAAGAAAATAAAATATATTTTATTTATATATTTACTCAAGAAGGTGAAAGACCTCTACAGGGAGAACTACAAAACGTTAAGGAAGGAAATCAGAGAGGATGTAAACAAATGGAAAAACATCATGCTCATGGATCAACAGAATCAATATCATTAAAATGTCTCTACTACCCAAGGTGATTTACAGATGCAATATAATTCCCATTAAAATACCAATGTCATTTTTCACAGATCTAGAAAAAATAATCCTATGCTTCATATGGAAGCAGAAAGACTCCATATAGCCAAAGCAACCTTAAGCAAAAAGAGCAAATCAGGAGGCATCAATTTACCAGGCTTCAAGCTATACTAGAAGTCTATAGTAACCAAAACAACATAATACTGGCACAAGAACAGAGACATAGACCAATGGATCAGAACAAACAACCCAGATATAAAACCATCCACATATTGTCATCTGATCTTTGACAAAGCAGACAAAATATACACTGGGGAAAAGAATCCCTATTCAATAAATGGTGCTGGGAAAATTGTATAGCCACATGCAGAAGACTGAAACAGGATTTGCACCTCTCACCACTCATGAAAATTAATTCACAATGGATAACTTAAACCTAAGACTCAAACCTAAGACATGAAACTATAGGAATTTTAGAAGAAAATGTTGGAAAAACTCTTATAGACATCAGCCTAGGCAAAGAATTTATGAAGAAGACCCCAAAGCAACCACAGCAACAACATAAGGAGGAGGGATGAAAAATTACCTATGGAGTTCAAATGTACATTACTTGGGTGATGGATACACCAAAATCCCAGACTCCATCACTATACAATATCCACATGTAACAGAATTCACTTGTTACCCGCTAAGTCTCTTAAAATTTTTTGACAATCTGAAAAAAAGGAATAATATAATATAAATTT